>OW569407.1:17592242-17695784 GCA_937654795.1 Cistogaster globosa
GTCCTAGAGCCTTAAAACCGATTTTTTCTGATCACATTTTTAAAGTATTTTTTGCATTTTATATTATAGAAAAAGAATTAATAAAAAAAATTTTTTTTGTACCTAAAAAGTGCTTTTTACTATTGAAAACTTTAAAACTCAATTATCTCGTAAACTAGAGGTCCTAGAGCCTTAAAACCGATTTTTTCTGATCACATTTTTTAAGTATTTTTTGCATTTTATATTATAGAAAAAGAATTAATAAAAAAAAAATTTTTTTTGTACCTAAAAAGTGCTTTTTACTATTGAAAACTTTAAAACTCAATTATCTCGTAAACTAGAGGTCCTAGAGCCTTAAAACCGATTTTTTCTGATCACATTTTTTAAGTATTTTTTGCATTTTATATTATAGAAAAAGAATTAATAAAAAAAAAAATTTTGTTTGTACCTAAAAAGTGCTTTTTACTATTGAAAACTTTAAAACTCAATTATCTCGTAAACTAGAGGTCCTAGAGCCTTAAAACCGATTTTTTCTGATCACATTTTTAAAGTATTTTTTGCATTTTATATTATAGAAAAAGAATTAATAAAAAAAAAATTTTTTTTGTACCTAAAAAGTGCTTTTTACTATTGAAAACTTTAAAACTCAATTATCTCGTAAACTAGAGGTCCTAGAGCCTTAAAACCGATTTTTTCTGATCACATTTTTAAAGTATTTTTTGCATTTTATATTATAGAAAAAGAATTAATAAAAAAAAAATTTTTTTTGTACCTAAAAAGTGCTTTTTACTATTGAAAACTTTAAAACTCAATTATCTCGTAAACTAGAGGTCCTAGAGCCTTAAAACCGATTTTTTCTGATCACATTTTTAAAGTATTTTTTGCATTTTATATTATAGAAAAAGAATTAATAAAAAAAAAATTTTTTTTGTACCTAAAAAGTGCTTTTTACTATTGAAAACTTTAAAACTCAATTATCTCGTAAACTAGAGGTCCTAGAGCCTTAAAACCGATTTTTTCTGATCACATTTTTAAAGTATTTTTTGCATTTTATATTATAGAAAAAGAATTAATAAAAAAAAAAATTTTTTTTGTACCTAAAAAGTGCTTTTTACTATTGAAAACTTTAAAACTCAATTATCTCGTAAACTAGAGGTCCTAGAGCCTTAAAACCGATTTTTTCTGATCACATTTTTAAAGTATTTTTTGCATTTTATATTATAGAAAAAGAATTAATAAAAAAAAAATTTTTTTTGTACCTAAAAAGTGCTTTTTACTATTGAAAACTTTAAACTCAATTATCTCGTAAACTAGAGGTCCTAGAGCCTTAAAACCGATTTTTTCTGATCACATTTTTAAAGTATTTTTTGCATTTTATATTATAGAAAAAGAATTAATAAAAAAAAAAATTTTTTTTTGTACCTAAAAAGTGCTTTTTACTATTGAAAACTTTAAAACTCAATTATCTCGTAAACTAGAGGTCCTAGAGCCTTAAAACCGATTTTTTCTGATCACATTTTTAAAGTATTTTTTGCATTTTATATTATAGAAAAAGAATTAATAAAAAAAAAATTTTTTTTGTACCTAAAAAGTGCTTTTTACTATTGAAAACTTTAAAACTCAATTATCTCGTAAACTAGAGGTCCTAGAGCCTTAAAACCGATTTTTTCTGATCACATTTTTAAAGTATTTTTTGCATTTTATATTATAGAAAAAGAATTAATAAAAAAAAAATTTTTTTTGTACCTAAAAAGTGCTTTTTACTATTGAAAACTTTAAAACTCAATTATCTCGTAAACTAGAGGTCCTAGAGCCTTAAAACCGATTTTTTCTGATCACATTTTTAAAGTATTTTTTGCATTTTATATTATAGAAAAAGAATTATTAAAAAAAAAATTTTTTTTGTACCTAAAAAGTGCTTTTTACTATTGAAAACTTTAAAACTCAATTATCTCGTAAACTAGAGGTCCTAGAGCCTTAAAACCGATTTTTTCTGATCACATTTTTAAAGTATTTTTTGCATTTTATATTATAGAAAAAGAATTAATAAAAAAAAAATTTTTTTTGTACCTAAAAAGTGCTTTTTACTATTGAAAACTTTAAAACTCAATTATCTCGTAAAGTAGAGGTTCTAGAGCCTTAAAACCGATTTTTTCTGATCACATTTTTAAAGTATTTTTTGCATTTTATATTATAGAAAAAGAATTAATAAAAAAAAATTTTTTTTTGTACCTAAAAAGTGCTTTTTACTATTGAAAACTTTAAAACTAAATTATCTCGTAAACTAGAGGTCCTAGAGCCTTAAAACCGATTTTTTCTGATCACATTTTTAAAGTATTTTTTGCATTTTATATTATAGAAAAAGAATTAATAAAAAAAAAATTTTTTTTGTACCTAAAAAGTGCATTTTACTATTGAAAACTTTAAAACTCAATTATCTCGTAAACTAGAGGTCCTAGAGCCTTAAAACCGATTTTTTCTGATCACATTTTTAAAGTATTTTTTGCATTTTATATTATAGAAAAAGAATTAATAAAAAAAAAATTTTTTTTGTACCTAAAAAGTGCTTTTTTACTATTGAAAACTTTAAAACTCAATTATCTCGTAAACTAGAGGTCCTAGAGCCTTAAAACCGATTTTTTCTGATCACATTTTTAAAGTATTTTTTGCATTTTATATTATAGAAAAAGAATATATAAAAAAAAAATTTTTTTTTGTACCTAAAAAGTGCTTTTTACTATTGAAAACTTTAAAACTCAATTATCTCGTAAACTAGAGGTCCTAGAGCCTTAAAACCGATTTTTTCTGATCACATTTTTAAAGTATTTTTTGCATTTTATATTATAGAAAAAGAATTAATAAAAAAAAATTTTTTTTGTACCTAAAAAGTGCTTTTTACTATTGAAAACTTTAAAACTCAATTATCTCGTAAACTAGAGGTCCTAGAGCCTTAAAACCGATTTTTTCTGATCACATTTTTAAAGTATTTTTTGCATTTTATATTATAGAAAAAGAATTAATAAAAAAAAAATTTTTTTTGTACCTAAAAAGTGCTTTTTACTATTGAAAACTTTAAAACTCAATTATCTCGTAAACTAGAGGTCCTAGAGCCTTAAAACCGATTTTTTCTGATCACATTTTTAAAGTATTTTTTGCATTTTATATTATAGAAAAAGAATTAATAAAAAAAAATTTTTTTTTGTACCTAAAAAGTGCTTTTTACTATTGAAAACTTTAAAACTCAATTATCTCGTAAACTAGAGGTCCTCGAGCCTTAAAACCGATTTTTTCTGATCACATTTTTAAAGTATTTTTTGCATTTTATATTATAGAAAAAGAATTAATAAAAAAAAATTTTTTTTGTACCTAAAAAGTGCTTTTTACTATTGAAAACTTTAAACTCAATTATCTCGTAAACTAGAGGTCCTAGAGCCTTAAAACCGATTTTTTCTGATCACATTTTTAAAGTATTTTTTGCATTTTATATTATAGAAAAAGAATTAATAAAAAAAAAATTTTTTTTGTACCTAAAAAGTGCTTTTTACTATTGAAAACTTTAAAACTCAATTATCTCGTAAACTAGAGGTCCTAGAGCCTTAAAACCGATTTTTTCTGATCACATTTTTAAAGTATTTTTTGCATTTTATATTATAGAAAAAGAATTAATAAAAAAAAAATTTTTTTTGTACCTAAAAAGTGCTTTTTACTATTGAAAACTTTAAAACTCAATTATCTCGTAAACTAGAGGTCCTAGAGCCTTAAAACCGATTTTTTCTGATCACATTTTTTAAGTATTTTTTGCATTTTATATTATAGAAAAAGAATTAATAAAAAAAAAATTTTTTTTGTACCTAAAAAGTGCTTTTTACTATTGAAAACTTTAAATTTCAATTATCTCGTAAACTAGAGGTCCTAGAGCCTTAAAACCGATTTTTTCTGATCACATTTTTTAAGTATTTTTTGCATTTTATATTATAGAAAAAGAATTAATAAAAAAAAAATTTTGTTTGTACCTAAAAAGTGCTTTTTACTATTGAAAACTTTAAAACTCAATTATCTCGTAAACTAGAGGTCCTAGAGCCTTAAAACCGATTTTTTCTGATCACATTTTTAAAGTATTTTTTGCATTTTATATTATAGAAAAAGAATTAATAAAAAAAAATTTTTTTTGTACCTAAAAAGTGCTTTTTACTATTGAAAACTTTAAAACTCAATTATCTCGTAAACTAGAGGTCCTAGAGCCTTAAAACCGATTTTTTCTGATCACATTTTTAAAGTATTTTTTGCATTTTATATTATAGAAAAAGAATTAATAAAAAAAAAATTTTTTTTGTACCTAAAAAGTGCTTTTTACTATTGAAAACTTTAAAACTCAATTATCTCGTAAACTAGAGGTCCTAGAGCCTTAAAACCGATTTTTTCTGATCACATTTTTAAAGTATTTTTTGCATTTTATATTATAGAAAAAGAATTAATAAAAAAAAAAATTTTTTTTGTACCTAAAAAGTGCTTTTTACTATTGAAAACTTTAAAAACTCAATTATCTCGTAAACTAGAGGTCCTAGAGCCTTAAAACCGATTTTTTTCTGATCACATTTTTAAAGTATTTTTTGCATTTTATATTATAGAAAAAGAATTAATAAAAAAAAAATTTTTTTTGTACCTAAAAAGTGCTTTTTACTATTGAAAACTTTAAAACTCAATTATCTCGTAAACTAGAGGTCCTAGAGCCTTAAAACCGATTTTTTCTGATCACATTTTTAAAGTATTTTTTGCATTTTATATTATAGAAAAAGAATTAATAAAAAAAAAATTTTTTTTTGTACCTAAAAAGTGCTTTTTACTATTGAAAACTTAAAACTCAATTATCTCGTAAACTAGAGGTCCTAGAGCCTTAAAACCGATTTTTTGTGATCACATTTTTAAGTATTTTTTGCATTTTATATTATAGAAAAAGAATTAATAAAAAAAAAATTTTTTTTGTACCTAAAAAGTGCTTTTTACTATTGAAAACTTTAAAACTCAATTATCTCGTAAACTAGAGGTCCTAGAGCCTTAAAACCGATTTTTTCTGATCACATTTTTAAAGTATTTTTTGCATTTTATATTATAGAAAAAGAATTAATAAAAAAAAATTTTTTTTGTACCTAAAAAGTGCTTTTTACTATTGAAAACTTTAAAACTCAATTATCTCGTAAACTAGAGGTCCTAGAGCCTTAAAACCGATTTTTTCTGATCACATTTTTAAAGTATTTTTTGCATTTTATATTATAGAAAAAGAATTATTAAAAAAAAAATTTTTTTTGTACCTAAAAAGTGCTTTTTACTATTGAAAACTTTAAAACTCAATTATCTCGTAAACTAGAGGTCCTAGAGCCTTAAAACCGATTTTTTCTGATCACATTTTTAAAGTATTTTTTGCATTTTATATTATAGAAAAAGAATTAATAAAAAAAAAATTTTTTTTGTACCTAAAAAGTGCTTTTTACTATTGAAAACTTTAAAACTCAATTATCTCGTAAAGTAGAGGTTCTAGAGCCTTAAAACCGATTTTTTCTGATCACATTTTTAAAGTATTTTTTGCATTTTATATTATAGAAAAAGAATTAATAAAAAAAAATTTTTTTTTGTACCTAAAAAGTGCTTTTTACTATTGAAAACTTTAAAACTAAATTATCTCGTAAACTAGAGGTCCTAGAGCCTTAAAACCGATTTTTTCTGATCACATTTTTAAAGTATTTTTTGCATTTTATATTATAGAAAAAGAATTAATAAAAAAAAAATTTGTTTTGTACCTAAAAAGTGCATTTTACTATTGAAAACTTTAAAACTCAATTATCTCGTAAACTAGAGGTCCTAGAGCCTTAAAACCGATTTTTTCTGATCACATTTTTAAAGTATTTTTTGCATTTTATATTATAGAAAAAGAATTAATAAAAAAAAAATTTTTTTTGTACCTAAAAAGTGCTTTTTACTATTGAAAACTTTAAAACTCAATTATCTCGTAAACTAGAGGTCCTAGAGCCTTAAAACCGATTTTTTCTGATCACATTTTTAAAGTATTTTTTGCATTTTATATTATAGAAAAAGAATTAATAAAAAAAAAATTTTTTTTGTACCTAAAAAGTGCTTTTTACTATTGAAAACTTTAAAACTCAATTATCTCGTAAACTAGAGGTCCTAGAGCCTTAAAACCGATTTTTTCTGATCACATTTTTAAAGTATTTTTTGCATTTTATATTATAGAAAAAGAATTAATAAAAAAAAATTTTTTTGTACCTAAAAAGGGCTTTTTACTATTGAAAACTTTAAAACTCAATTATCTCGTAAACTAGAGGTCCTAGAGCCTTAAAACCGATTTTTTCTGATCACATTTTTTAAGTATTTTTTGCATTTTATATTATAGAAAAAGAATTAATAAAAAAAAAATTTTTTTTGTACCTAAAAAGTGCTTTTTACTATTGAAAACTTTAAAACTCAATTATCTCGTAAACTAGAGGTCCTAGAGCCTTAAAACCGATTTTTTCTGATCACATTTTTAAAGTATTTTTTGCATTTTATATTATAGAAAAAGAATTAATAAAAAAAAAATTTTTTTTGTACCTAAAAAGTGCTTTTTACTATTGAAAACTTTAAAACTCAATTATCTCGTAAACTAGAGGTCCTAGAGCCTTAAAACCGATTTTTTCTGATCACATTTTTAAAGTATTTTTTGCATTTTATATTATAGAAAAAGAATTAATAAAAAAAAAAATTTTTTTTTGTACCTAAAAAGTGCTTTTTACTATTGAAAACTTTAAAACTCAATTATCTCGTAAACTAGAGGTCCTAGAGCCTTAAAACCGATTTTTTCTGATCACATTTTTAAAGTATTTTTTGCATTTTATATTATAGAAAAAGAATTAATAAAAAAAAAATTTTTTTTGTACCTAAAAAGTGCTTTTTACTATTGAAAACTTTAAAACTCAATTATCTCGTAAACTAGAGGTCCTAGAGCCTTAAAACCGATTTTTTCTGATCACATTTTTAAAGTATTTTTTGCATTTTATATTATAGAAAAAGAATTAATAAAAAAAAATTTTTTTTGTACCTAAAAAGTGCTTTTTACTATTGAAAACTTTAAAACTCAATTATCTCGTAAACTAGAGGTCCTAGAGCCTTAAAACCGATTTTTTCTGATCACATTTTTAAAGTATTTTTTGCATTTTATATTATAGAAAAAGAATTAATAAAAAAAAAATTTTTTTTGTACCTAAAAAGTGCTTTTTACTATTGAAAACTTTAAAACTCAATTATCTCGTAAACTAGAGGTCCTAGAGCCTTAAAACCGATTTTTTCTGATCACATTTTTAAAGTATTTTTTGCATTTTATATTATAGAAAAAGAATTAATAAAAAAAAATTTTTTTTGTACCTAAAAAGTGCTTTTTACTATTGAAAACTTTAAAACTCAATTATCTCGTAAACTAGAGGTCCTAGAGCCTTAAAACCGATTTTTTCTAATCACATTTTTAAAGTATTTTTTTGCATTTTATATTATAGAAAAAGAATTTATAAAAAAAAAATTTTTTTTGTACCTAAAAATGCTTTTTACTATTGAAAACTTTAAAACTCAATTATCTCGTAAACTAGAGGTCCTAGAGCCTTAAAACCGATTTTTTCTGATCACATTTTTAAAGTATTTTTTGCATTTTATATTATAGAAAAAGAATTAATAAAAAAAAAAATTTTTTTTGTACCTAAAAAGTGCTTTTTACTATTGAAAACTTTAAAACTCAATTATCTCGTAAACTAGAGGTCCTAGAGCCTTAAAACCGATTTTTTCTGATCACATTTTTAAAGTATTTTTTGCATTTTATATTATAGAAAAAGAATTAATAAAAAAAAAATTTTTTTTGTACCTAAAAAGTGCTTTTTACTATTGAAAACTTTAAAACTCAATTATCTCGTAAACTAGAGGTCCTAGAGCCTTAAAACCGATTTTTTCTGATCACATTTTTAAAGTACTTTTTGCATTTTATATTATAGAAAAAGAATTAATAAAAAAAAAATTTTTTTTGTACCTAAAAAGTGCTTTTTACTATTGAAAACTTTAAAACTCAATTATCTCGTAAACTAGAGGTCCTAGAGCCTTAAAACCGATTTTTTCTAATCACATTTTTAAAGTATTTTTTGCATTTTATATTATAGAAAAAGAATTAATAAAAAAAAATTTTTTTTGTACCTAAAAATGCTTTTTACTATTGAAAACTTTAAAACTCAATTATCTCGTAAACTAGAGGTCCTAGAGCCTTAAAACCGATTTTTTCTGATCACATTTTTAAAGTATTTTTTGCATTTTATATTATAGAAAAAGAATTAATAAAAAAAAAAAATTTTTTGTACCTAAAAAGTGCTTTTTACTATTGAAAACTTTAAAACTCAATTATCTCGTAAACTAGAGGTCCTAGAGCCTTAAAACCGATTTTTTCTGATCACATTTTTAAAGTATTTTTTGCATTTTATATTATAGAAAAAGAATTAATAAAAAAAAATTTTTTTTGTACCTAAAAAGTGCTTTTTACTATTGAAAACTTTAAAACTCAATTATCTCGTAAACTAGAGGTCCTAGAGCCTTAAAACCGATTTTTTCTGATCACATTTTTAAAGTATTTTTTGCATTTTATATTATAGAAAAAGAATTAATAAAAAAAAAATTTTTTTTGTACCTAAAAAGTGCTTTTTACTATTGAAAACTTTAAAACTCAATTATCTCGTAAACTGGAGGTCCTAGAGCCTTAAAACCGATTTTTTCTGATCACATTTTTAAAGTATTTTTTGCATTTTATATTATAGAAAAAGAATTAATAAAAAAAAAAATTTTTTTTGTACCTAAAAGGTGCTTTTTACTATTGAAAACTTTAAAACTCAATTATCTCGTAAACTAGAGGTCCTAGAGCCTTAAAACCGATTTTTTCTGATCACTTTTTTAAAGTATTTTTTGCATTTTATATTATAGAAAAAGAAATAATTAAAAAAAAATTTTTTTTGTACCTAAAAAGTGCTTTTTACTATTGAAAACTTTAAAACTCAATTATCTCGTAAACTAGAGGTCCTAGAGCCTTAAAACCGATTTTTTCTGATCACATTTTTAAAGTATTTTTTGCATTTTATATTATAGAAAAAGAAATAATTAAAAAAAAATTTTTTTTGTACCTAAAAAGTGCTTTTTACTATTGAAAACTTTAAAACTCAATTATCTCGTAAACTAGAGGTCCTAGAGCCTTAAAACCGATTTTTTCTGATCACATTTTTAAAGTATTTTTTGCATTTTATATTATAGAAAAAGAAATAATTAAAAAAAATTTTTTTTGTACCTAAAAAGTGCTTTTTACTATTGAAAACTTTAAAACTCAATTATCTCGTAAACTAGAGGTCCTAGAGCCTTAAAACCAATTTTTTCTGATCACATTTTTAAAGTATTTTTTATATTTTATATTATAGAAAAAGAAATAATTAAAAAAAAATTTTTTTTTGTACCTAAAAAGTGCTTTTTACTATTGAAAACTTTAAAACTCAATTATCTCGTAAACTAGAGGTCCTAGAGCCTTAAAACCGATTTTTTCTGATCACGGTTTTAAAGTATTTTTTGCATTTTATATTATAGAAAAAGAAATAATTAAAAAAAAATTTTTTTTGTACCTAAAAAGTGCTTTTACTATTGAAAACTTTAAAACTCAATTATCTCGTAAACTAGCGGTCCTAGAGCCTTAAAACCGATTTTTTCTGATCACATTTTTAAAGTATTTTTTGCATTTTATATTATAGAAAAAGAAATAATTAAAAAAAAATTTTTTTTGTACCTAAAAAGTGCTTTTTACTATTGAAAACTTTAAAACTCAATTATCTCGTAAACTAGAGGTCCTAGAGCCTTAAAACCGATTTTTTCTGATCACATTTTTAAAGTATTTTTTGCCTTTTTTATTATAGAAAAAGAAATAATTAAAAAAAAAATTTTTTTGTACCTAAAAAGTGCTTTTTACTATTGAAAACTTTAAAACTCAATTATCTCGTAAACTATAAGTCCTAGAGCCTTAAAACCGATTTTTTCTGATCACATTTTTAAAGTATTTTTTGCATTTTATATTATAGAAAAAGAAATAATTAAAAAAAATTTTTTTTTGTACCTAAGAAGTGCTTTTTACTATTGAAAACTTTAAAACTCAATTATCTCGTAAACTAGAGGTCCTAGAGCCTTAAAACCGATTTTTTCTGATCACATTTTTAAATTATCTTTTGCATTTTATATTATAGAAAAAGAAATAATTAAAAAAAAATTTTTTTGTACCTAAAAAGTGCTTTTTACTATTGAAAACTTTAAAACTCAATTATCTCGTAAACTAGAGGTCCTAGAGCCTTAAAACCGATATTTTCTGATCACAGTTTTAATGTATTTTATGCATTTTTTATGATAGAATAAGAAAAAATTAAAAAAAAAATTTTTGTACCTAAAAAGTGCTTTTTACTATTGAAATCTTTAAAACTCAATTATCTCGTAAACTATAAGTCCTAGAGCCTTAAAACCGATTTTTTCTGATCACATTTTTAAAGTATTTTTTGCATTTTATATTATAGAAAAAGAAATAATTAAAAAAAATTTTTTTTTGTACCTAAGAAGTGCTTTTTACTATTGAAAACTTTAAAACTCAATTATCTCGTAAACTAGAGGTCCTAGAGCCTTAAAACCGATTTTTTCTGATCACATTTTTAAATTATCTTTTGCATTTTATATTATAGAAAAAGAAATAATTAAAAAAAAAATTTTTTTGTACCTAAAAAGTGCTTTTTACTATTGAAAACTTTAAAACTCAATTATCTCGTAAACTAGAGGTCCTAGAGCCTTAAAACCGATATTTTCTGATCACAGTTTTTAATGTATTTTATGCATTTTTTATGATAGAATAAGAAAAAATTAAAAAAAAAATTTTTGTACCTAAAAAGTGCTTTTTACTATTGAAATCTTTAAAACTCAATTATCTCGTAAACTATAAGTCCTAGAGCCTTAAAACCGATTTTTTCTGATCACATTTTTAAAGTATTTTTTGCATTTTATATTATAGAAAAAGAAATAATTAAAAAAAAAATTTTTTTGTACCTAAAAAGTGCTTTTTACTATTGAAAACTTTAAAACTCAATTATCTCGTAAACTATAAGTCCTAGAGCCTTAAAACCGATTTTTTCTGATCACATTTTTAAAGTATTTTTTGCATTTTATATTATAGAAAAAGAAATAATTAAAAAAAATTTTTTTTTGTACCTAAGAAGTGCTTTTTACTATTGAAAACTTTAAAACTCAATTATCTCGTAAACTAGAGGTCCTAGAGCCTTAAAACCGATTTTTTCTAATCACATTTTTAAATTATCTTTTGCATTTTATATTATAGAAAAAGAAATAATTAAAAAAAAAAATTTTTTGTACCTAAAAAGTGCTTTTTACTATTGAAAACTTTAAAACTCAATTATCTCGTAAACTAGAGGTCCTAGAGCCTTAAAACCGATATTTTCTGATCACAGTTTTAATGTATTTTATGCATTTTTTATGATAGAATAAGAAAAAAATTAAAAAAAAAATTTTTGTACCTAAAAAGTGCTTTTTACTATTGAAATCTTTAAAACTCAATTATCTCGTAAACTATAAGTCCTAGAGCCTTAAAACCGATTTTTTCTGATCACATTTTTAAAGTATTTTTTGCATTTTATATTATAGAAAAAGAAATAATTAAAAAAAATTTTTTTTTGTACCTAAAAAGTGCTTTTTACTATTGAAAACTTTAAAACTCAATTATCTCGTAAACTATAAGTCCTAGAGCCTTAAAACCGATTTTTTCTGATCACATTTTTAAAGTATTTTTTGCATTTTATATTATAGAAAAAGAAATAATTAAAAAAAATTTTTTTTTGTACCTAAGAAGTGCTTTTTACTATTGAAAACTTTAAAACTCAATTATCTCGTAAACTAGAGGTCCTAGAGCCTTAAAACCGATTTTTTCTGATCACATTTTTAAATTATCTTTTGCATTTTATATTATAGAAAAAGAAATAATTAAAAAAAAAAATTTTTTTGTACCTAAAAAGTGCTTTTTACTATTGAAAACTTTAAAACTCAATTATCTCGTAAACTAGAGGTCCTAGAGCCTTAAAACCGATATTTTCTGATCACAGTTTTAATGTATTTTATGCATTTTTTATGATAGAATAAGAAAAAATTAAAAAAAAAATTTTTGTACCTAAAAAGTGCTTTTTACTATTGAAATCTTTAAAACTCAATTATCTCGTAAACTATAAGTCCTAGAGCCTTAAAACCGATTTTTTCTGATCACATTTTTAAAGTATTTTTTGCATTTTATATTATAGAAAAAGAAATAATTAAAAAAAAAATTTTTTTGTACCTTAAAAGTGCTTTTTACTATTGAAAACTTTAAAACTCAATTATCTCGTAAACTATAAGTCCTAGAGCCTTAAAACCGATTTTTTCTGATCACATTTTTAAAGTATTTTTTGCATTTTATATTATAGAAAAAGAAATAATTAAAAAAAATTTTTTTTTGTACCTAAGAAGTGCTTTTTACTATTGAAAACTTTAAAACTCAATTATCTCGTAAACTAGAGGTCCTAGAGCCTTAAAACCGATTTTTTTCTGATCACATTTTTAAATTATCTTTTGCATTTTATATTATAGAAAAAGAAATAATTAAAAAAAAATTTTTTTGTACCTAAAAAGTGCTTTTTACTATTGAAAACTTTAAAACTCAATTATCTCGTAAACTAGAGGTCCTAGAGCCTTAAAACCGATATTTTCTGATCACAGTTTTAATGTATTTTATGCATTTTTTATGATAGAATAAGAAAAAATTAAAAAAAAAATTTTTGTACCTAAAAAGTGCTTTTTACTATTGAAATCTTTAAAACTCAATTATCTCGTAAACTATAAGTCCTAGAGCCTTAAAACCGATTTTTTCTGATCACATTTTTAAAGTATTTTTTGCATTTTATATTATAGAAAAAGAAATAATTAAAAAAAAAAATTTTTTGTACCTAAAAAGTGCTTTTTACTATTGAAAACTTTAAAACTCAATTATCTCGTAAACTATAAGTCCTAGAGCCTTAAAACCGATTTTTTCTGATCACATTTTTAAAGTATTTTTTGCATTTTATATTATAGAAAAAGAAATAATTAAAAAAAATTTTTTTTTTTACCTAAGAAGTGCTTTTTACTATTGAAAACTTTAAAACTCAATTATCTCGTAAACTAGAGGTCCTAGAGCCTTAAAACCGATTTTTTCTGATCACATTTTTAAATTATCTTTTGCATTTTATATTATAGAAAAAGAAATAATTAAAAAAAAAAATTTTTTGTACCTAAAAAGTGCTTTTTACTATTGAAAACTTTAAAACTCAATTATCTCGTA
Source organism: Cistogaster globosa (assembly GCA_937654795.1). Lineage (NCBI taxonomy): Eukaryota > Metazoa > Arthropoda > Insecta > Diptera > Tachinidae > Cistogaster > Cistogaster globosa. The sequence goes on from OW569407.1 coordinate 17,605,669, forward strand.
AACTAGAGGTCCTAGAGCCTTAAAACCGATATTTTCTGATCACAGTTTTAATGTATTTTATGCATTTTTTATGATAGAATAAGAAAAAATTAAAAAAAAAATTTTTGTACCTAAAAAGTGCTTTTTACTATTGAAATCTTTAAAACTCAATTATCTCGTAAACTATAAGTCCTAGAGCCTTAAAACCGATTTTTTCTGATCACATTTTTAAAGTATTTTTTGCATTTTATATTATAGAAAAAGAAATAATTAAAAAAAAATTTTTTTTGTACCTAAGAAGTGCTTTTTACTATTGAAAACTTTAAAACTCAATTATCTCGTAAACTAGAGGTCCTAGAGCCTTAAAACCGATTTTTTCTGATCACATTTTTAAATTATCTTTTGCATTTTATATTATAGAAAAAGAAATAATTAAAAAAAAAATTTTTTTTTTGTACCTAAAAAGTGCTTTTTACTATTGAAAACTTTAAAACTCAATTATCTCGTAAACTAGAGGTCCTAGAGCCTTAAAACCGATATTTTCTGATCACAGTTTTAATGTATTTTATGCATTTTATATTATAGAAAAAGAAAAAATTAAAAAAAAATTTTTTTGTATCTAAAAAGTGATTTTTATTATTGAAAACTTTTAAACTCAAATATCTCGTAAACTGTAAGTCCTAGAGCCTTAAAACCGATATTTTCTGATCACAGTTTTAATGTACTTTATGCATTTTTTATGATAGAATAAGAAAAAATTAAAAAAAAAATTTTTTGTACCTAAAAAGTGCTTTTTACTATTAAAATCTTTAAAACTCAATTATCTCGTAAACTATAAGTCCTAGAGCCTTAAAACCGATATTTTCTGATCACAGTTTTAATGTATTTTATGCATTTTATATTATAGAAAAAGAAAAAATTAAAAAAAATTTTTTTTGTATCTAAACAGTGATTTTTATTATTGAAAACTTTAAAACTCAAATATCTCGTAAACTATAAGTCCTAGAGCCTTAAAACCGATATTTTCTGATCACATTTTTAAAGTATTTTTTGCATTTTTTATGATAGAAAAAGAAAAAATTAAAAAAAAAATTTTTTGTACCTAAAAAGTGCCTTTTATTATTGAAAACTTTAAAACTCAATTATCTCGTAAACTATAAGTCCTAGAGCCTTAAAACCGATATTTTCTGATCACAGTTTTAATGTATTTTATGCATTTTTTATGATAGAAAAACAAAAATTAAAAAAAAATTTTTGTACCTAAAAAGTGCTTTTTACTATTGAAAACTTTAAAACTCAATTATTTCGTAAACTATAAGTCCTAGAGCCTTAAAACCGATATTTTCTGATCACAGTTTTAATGTATTTTATGCATTTTTTATGATAGAAAAAGTAAAAATTAAAAAAAAAATTTTTTTGTACCTAAAAAGTGCTTTTACTATTGAAAACTTTTGCCTCGTAAAAGCTTATAATTGTTTACTTCTATTATTTATTTTAATTTTTTCAATATAAAAGCAAATATATTAGGCAGAATCTAAGAGCCGATGAACCTTTTATATAAAATTTTATATCGTCGGTCAAAGGTTGACAACTTTTAACTCGCAAAGAAAAATTTTTTTTAAAGAAAAATAATTTCAATAGCTTTGTTTTCTTTACATCATACCACAATAAATATCTTCTATCAATTTTGTGTTTTTTACTTACTTCTAACACGGTTTAGAAACGAGTAATAAAGTTTTTGTTTATGTCTTCTGAAAAGTACAAGAAACATGTTAACAGTTGTCAACCTGTGACCGAGGATATAGTACCTATTTTTTTTTTAATTTTTCAATTTTCTGTCACCTTAATATTTTTTATTTACGCCAACTGTGGTCTGCCAAACGCCCACTGAGATGCATTACATTGAAACTATGCCTTTTTGGATCTTGGAAAAACTGATTTTAACACGATTGTGGACAGACCGATGATAGATCTATTCCCCTCTAAAAAGGATCCAGTTCAGATATAATTTATAAAATCGGAAACGCATATTGAAAAAATTCATTCTTTTACATTCATGGTTTTCATCTTTATTTTAACAATTTTAATATAAGAAAAAAACCAATAGCGGATTCTTTGTTTTTTGTAACTACTAAGATTTTATTTAGCGAATTTTTAATTATTTATCGTTTTAAGTTTTAATTTTTTGGTTTCAAAACCGTAAAAAATTAAATTCTTGATTGCAAACATTTTTTGGAAAAATTATTTTTTTTTTTCGAAAATTTTACTTAAAATATAAATTTTTGAGAATTATATGCATTCAAGCAAACTGCCATTAATAATTTCCTTTTCTAACTTTAGATAAATGCTTAACCGTAGTTTAAAACCACAGATTTAAAACGTTTTATTTATTTCCCAACTGTTAAATGCTCGATATGTTGTAAAAATAGTACAGTAAAAGTAGCAAATGAAAGTTAAGCTATAATAATTAATACTTTGAAAATTAGATAAGATTTAAAATTCCTCTAGATGTTTCTTATTTAGAGTACTACTCGCTTAACTGGAAGTACCAAATTTTATTAACTTTTAAAGTAAATACCAAAAAGTACAAAATAATATTTTAGATGAGAATAAAATATATATTCTAGACTTGTACCAGCATTGGCTCCAGAACTATTAGTTAAGCGATTATATTTTTTGCTTTTTTCTAATGCCTAGGGGAACCTATGAACTTAATTTTATGTTCTTGTATTAATTTACTTTGCCTTTTCGATAAATAATCTGTAGCTCCACCCCGTTTCTGTTAGAAAATGAGAAATATCTCACACAGTAATGTTGCAGTCATAATTTTTTTTTACACAGGATGAACTAAAGTTAGTAACTCTCTTTATAATACTAAATGAAGAAGCATTCATAAATTACCTTAACTCGTCTTTTGTAAAATAAGATGAACGCAAATATTTAATGAAAGAAAATTTTTAGAAAAGATTTAGAAACGAAGAACTGGTGTTATTCAAACATACATAAATAGTAAGTTTTACGTTCTCAAAAAATTTCTCAAAAAATATTAATTGAAAAATAGTTCCAGATAACGAAATGCACAACCCATTTAATATTTCCTTATAGTCCACTTTGCATTCTGCGATTATCTTGAAAGGCAAATATAAGAAAAGTATGGCCAAAAAAATACGTGTAAAAAATATTTTCCTTTTAACTTTTTTAAAAGTGCGAAAAATTGCAACTATGCAAATACTATCAAATAAATAGACTGTTATTATTGTTGTGGAAGGAAAAAAGGGGAATCCCATTAAAAAGAAGCTTGTCGGAGATAAACAGTGCGGCAAAATAATAGGTGTGTGATTTTTAGTCTTGTCAAACTCTGATTTATTGTGGAAAAATTAAAAAAAAATTAAGGAATTAAGTGAAATAGTATTAATTGAAAATAAATTAAACATTATATTAGATAATATTCATGCTTAAGATGAGTCGTGGACGCCATTGCAGTAATGAAGAAAGACTCCTGGTTCTTAAACTACGCGAGCAAGGTAAAACCTACAAATTTATTGCAGATGCTTTGAATCGGTCTGAGAATTTTGTAGCAAACGCTTTAAGATAAAAAAATAACGTTGAAACACGAGGCAGACATAAAAAACTTCATTAAGTACAGACAACCGCATAGTTACTCTATCCAAGCGGGAACCTTTTAAGTCATCTAAGGCAATTGCAAGAGAAATTGGAAATACAGTGTCATCACGAACTGTGCGAAGAAGATTACAGAAGGCAGGTATACACGGTAGGATAGCTCGCAAAGTCCCTCTACTAAAAACAAACAATTTAAAAAAGAGGAAAAATTTTGCCTTGGCTCCCAAAGATTGGTGTGGAGTAGAGGGAGAAAAAAAGTGGCGTAATATCCTTTGAAGCGACGAAACCAAAATCAATTTATTTGGAAACGACGCAGAAAGAAATGTTCGTCGGCCAAAAGGTAAAGAATTCGATAGTAGGTACACAAAAAATATCATCAAGCATGGAGGAGGCAATATTATGATATGGGGTTGCTTTTCCTGGTATGGAGTAGGTAGAATTCATCGAATAGAGCCAACGATCAAAAACACTCATCAAAATTAGTGAGTGCATGGTTTCGTCAAGAGAAGATAGACGTTATTGAATGGCCAAGTCAGTCCCCCGACTTGAACCCAGTTGAAAACCTTTGTGGAGAATTAAAAAGAAAAGTTTCCCAGCTTCCTTGTTGTAATAAAAACTAATAATGGGAAAACATTCAACATGTTTGGTAGAATGGAAGCTGTCCTCAAAAACAATGGCAATTATACGGGGTATTAATAATATCATTTAGTTTTAATTTGTGAAAAACATTTTTTTAGTTCAAATTTAGTATTAAATTTTAAGTTGTTTTGTATACACATATTTTTTTGTCCACATCAAAAGCTGTCCGTTTTTGAATTCACTTTATTTTAAATATTTTTTACTAATATTTTCCCTTCCTTTTAACTTTTAAGAACGTTAAATAAATAAATTTATTTAAAATAATTGAATAGAACCATGAAGTATAAATTAAATCGAAAATACATACGGATATTGTTTACCGTGTAGTTTACACCTATTTTTTGGCCATATGTGTAAGTATTTGCTGTGTATAGGAAATGTTACGCCTTTTTTAAGATTCAAAAATATCCTAGTCCCATATTGAAGACTTGTAACAAATCTAACGATATTTAATATTTACTCAATGAAATGTGTCCTGACAACACTTGTCGATATACGATATATATTTCAAGAGAGGTCTGCAATAGATGTAGTACTTATATAACCCCAAGTCCGATAGTCCACCTAAAAATCCTTTTTAAAATGTACTTTTCACATTTTTTTTATTTTATTTAAAAAAATTAACTAAGATATTGTGTCTGGGATCCAATTTAACTTTAAAATATTTGGTGCTCAATATTATAATAATCGTAAGGGATAATTAAATTTCTATTTCGTCCTTGTTAAACATCAAATTTTCCTCAGCTGTTATGTCTGGTCGATTTCTTGCTTTTTTCCCCAATTTACTATACAGTTTTTTTGTACTTTAATATTCTTTTGTACTTGTTTTATATTTATTTTCAATTTTATTTTCCGTTCACAATTGACATGCCTATTATAGCAACAACAATGACTACAATAGCATCGAATTGAAAATTTATAAAGGAAGTAAGTAAATACTATGTCATCATCATTGTCGTTTCACATTTATAGCATTTAAACTGAATAGTAATTGCCAAAGCTGTCACAAGCTTTCAAATATCATCAGCAGCATTAACATCACCCAGCAAATCAGTTGTAGTGTTAAAGTAAAAAATATACAAAACAAGTCAAAGTAAAAATCATTTAACTAACATTGCCGGCTTCGTCATCACTATCATCATCATCATGTATTTTAATCATCATGAGAAATAGCATGTTGCAGATTTTTGCTGCCACAAGTAGAATATGTCAGCACCATAAAAATCATGCTGTTTTTTTTTTCATCCTAACCATCTATTTATACGAACAATTGTACTCCTTTCAGTAGCAGCACTTAATTCTCATATCATTTGGATCACATTCTACCTAAACATCACTTATAATTTAAAGTAACAATTCATACGAGGGTTAGAAAAATAGCATAAAACAGTTAATATACTTCAGTTGGCTACTCATATACAAATAGTTTATAGAATAGACCAACTAAGAAGTCAATAATCTCTTTAATGGACTTAAGACATTCTTTTGCTTTAGATCAATTAGCTTAAATATTCTGATTTATTATTTTAAATAGGTTATTAGATGCACCAAGAGCGGGTGGTATTCACATGTGAAGGGTTCCCTGCCATATATGAGACAACTCTTCATTTTTTTTTTCATAATTTGTTCTTAAAAATTTAAAACGCCTGCCTTTCTAAGGTATAAGACAATGTACGTCAAAATATCTTTACGATCCGGACAACCTTCATTAAATTTAAATTTTTGTTTGTATTTGTTCTTATAGCAGACGTAGCAATACATACTTGGGCAAAATTGTAGATAATTACTACCATTAAAAAACTCAAGCCATATACCTTTAAAATCAGGCCACTATAGGAATACCGTTTATATTTTATTTTTATTTATTTTAAGAGACTATAAAAACACACCTTCTGCGAAAATTTCAAAAGTCTTCTCATTACGCTTGAAGAGAAGAAGGACTATGAGAGACAGACATACGGGAACGCTTTTTTTTACATCGTTCACAATTGTTACGTAAGTTACTTAAGTAATAATAATAAGGACGATACTAATGCAGTCCGCCTCTTTTTTCTTTTCCCTTTTTTATTATACCGACGTGACAAGCCAATAATACTGGCTCGGTGGAAAGAGATTTAGTTTCAATAACAAAATTATTGACCATACAATTGCCTATTTTAAGAACCTTGAAAAATTCTATATATGGAAAGGATACAAAAACTGAAGAAACGGTGGGCTAAGTGTGTTAAGTTAAAAGGAGATTATGTTGAAAAAAATTTTTGTCTTGCAAAAAAAAATGGTCGATCCGCGCTGCGCCATACAACTGGTTCTAACACTTATTAACTTATTTTTATAACACAATTTGCATACGACTACGTGGACACTCATAAAAGACACATCGGGACGCTCATTCAAGTTATTCTTTGTTAAACTACAAGATTCTGGAGATTTTCCAAACTACACTCCTTTGTCAGGTTGATAACTACTGGAGGAGATATGTCCCATTATTATTTCGTTAAAATCTTTTTGCTAATTGACAAGCGTAGTATTGTGTGTGCCAGATTGCATAGTGGTAACCTACGGTCGCAGTTTGACTTCAAGTTATGGCTGTCACCTAAACTACACGGAAGTTACATGATTACACTTTCTCCTTGTACCACCGCTTTTAATATTCATTATTACTGAATTTCTTCGCCGACTCACACAATTTTATTGATTCCTTTTCAGTTTAATATTTTGTATCTACGTAAGGTCTACGTTGTGAACTCTACGATTTTAATACGTTGCAAAGACCTTATCTGATGGAATGTAACTCATAAAAAATAGAACGAAAATATAATTTCTTATTAAATTTTTTTTTTTTTTTTTTTGGAAGACCATTTGAAAATTATAATTAACATCTTGACGTCAAATTCTAAGCTATTTTCAGAGTTTTTCTGGCTCTAAGGCGTTTGCTGCATAAAACAGTGACTATTGGTGGTCCCACAAATAAAAAACGAGGGGTGTCAAATCGCATTGATAGGCTCGTATATAGATATCAATCGTATATAGATTCGTTTTTCGAATTCAACTTATCGTCAAATTTCAATTTTAATAAGTCGATAGTTTTGGTCGTACCGTATATCATGTATTGGCGTCCTGCTTAAAACACATCGTCTCAATGTTATCAATAAAATCATTGATCAGGGTGCGGTAATCATTTCTACTGACCGTAGCATAAGCGCCAGTTTTATTTTGAAACAATAAGGTCCAATGATGACACGAGCGTATAAACCGCAAACTGCTCCTTTTTGGGTGTATAATAGTGTCTGAAGAGTCTGTTATAAACCGATCTCAATCAAGTAATTTTGTTTATAAGCAAATCTGTTAACCCAAAAATCAGTCTCATTACTGAACATAATTTTACGTCTCTCTAAATTGCGTAAATTTGTGACTGGTTTTCAAAGTAAGTCTGAATAATTTAGTGGCGTTGTCAAGCTTGAATTTATTCCTGATGATTTGCCAGATTAAAGTGAACATAAATAACAAGTAGTGAGTGCGCATAGATGTTCACAAAACAGTTAATTCTTTCGTAAATACGTAATGGTTTGACGAAAAATACCTGAGAGAAAATACATTTTTATTTATTCTAGCGGCTATGCCTCACACTCTCTACCAGCTGATTTTAAAATAGTTAGGCCTGCTTCTGTTTTATCTTGGCTTGATGATAATTAAAGTTTCCATGACCTGTCATTATTTATTTAGTTTAAAGTAATAACAAGGCAACTTTCCAGATATCCTGCCGGAGGCTATTTCCTTAGGGGTATGCTTACGGATGACGGGTACAGCTTTAGACAACTGTGAAAAGTCGAACGGAAAAATAATATAAAATTATGTGCTTTTAGATAAGAAAATACCAACATTTTCACTAGCCTCGTACATCAATATGCGACATACAATATAAATGTAGTGTGAGTGATAGAATGTTTTATTTAAACAAAGGCGCAAAATAATAATAAAAAGTAATATAAAGCTGAACAAAGGTTCAACAAAGTTTTTCTTATCCAACATTTTTTATTTTACTTCATAATTGCAATATTGAATATAAATATTTTATATTGAATAATGGCTGATTTAGAAGAATTTCAAGTGACATAATCGTGACTCATGCCAATTGAGACACATTGCTGTCATTATTCATTGGCTATTGTTAGAAATGGATGGAATTTTTACATGTTTTTATGGTCAAAGAAAAGTTAGTTTTTTTTTCTATAATTCTTTTGAAATTAGCAATTGCTGGAATAAAAGTATATTTAAGCACTTTAAGCCATGTGTTTATACAACAAGGAATTTAATAGAAATATATTAAATATTATAAAGAAAATGAGAGTAAATGAAGAAGGTTTTAAAAAAGACTTTTGGAAAAAATAGGGACTTTCTTATTTAATAAAGAGATAATCTATTGCTTCGATTGGATGTTTTTTTTTTTTTTTTTGTTTAAATAGGTATATTTTTATTTAAGCTATTTATAAGCTGACTTTCTAAAAAAATAAACATGCCATCATCTGGTATGGGGGAATTGATACATGTTTTTATCCTGATTAGCAGCTGCTAAACAGTGGGAATGATCGAAAATATTTTAGAAATAACTAAGTAGTTTGAAAGGAGCTTAGCCGATTGATTTGACTTGAGAATAGCAGAGGGCTATATGAGTTTAAGTTTTGAAGCTAAGAACCATATATTTTCCAGGGATGGGGCTATGTGGTACCAAATTTGGGTATCTCCCACTTAAATTTTTTTTTAATTCTTGTCTGATTGTCTAGTTATTATCTACAATGTGGCGCTTTAGTTGGCTTGTAAGCATTTAAAAATTAAATTTTTAATACCGTGTTCTAGTTTTCAAAATATTGGGAAAAACTGAACATTTTTTTCCGTAGTAAGCGACCAATATTTAAACTGCTTGAGAAACAAGACGATTTTTAGATTACAAAATCCAAAGTTTTTTAATTTTTGTGTATTTAAGCCGAAAAAGGGCATTGAACCTTTTTTTTTGAGAAAAAAAAATTACTTAAGAAATACACATATATTTTGTATTGTTTTGAATGCTGACTAGAAGTGTACACGTTTGAACTAAATTTCGTATAAAGTTATCCTTGTAGAAGACGAAGGTCCTTTAAATATACCTATTTTCCATAAAAGTTTTGAGATTTGCCTTTGTGCTAAACTCCCAAACCGAAGATAGGAAAAAGCTACCTATAATCCGATTTGTTGCTGAAAATAGTTCATGAGCCCTAGCCCTAGTGTGTGTGAACTTTATGGGCAAAAGAGTAAAAAATTCTAGATATTGGATTTTTGTTTTTTGTTGTGAATTCATTTATTTGCATGACAAAAGCAAAGTGTTAAAAGTTTATTCCATGTTTAATATTTTAACTTTTTTAAATTGGACATTTTTTTGAAATATTCATGGATCAGCATTAAATATTAAAATTTTGTTCTAATACTATTTGAATAAAAAGGCTTCAACATGTATCTAACTTTAATAACGTATGTTTTGGAATACACAAAATTTTACTCGCTTTTAAAAAATTTCGTTAAAAAAGAATATACCTGAAGAAGGGTAACCAAGATCTCCATCTGAAATTAACAATTCTTATTAAAAACTTCAGATAAAAATGCGTTTTTTTTTTTGTTTATTTAATCGTAAATGCAGCAATTTTGTTTCTTGACACACACTGACTAGTAAAAAGAGGACTTCGTCTGAAAAAACCATGAACGAAATGTAATTTTCATAGTGAATTTAGATTATTTTCATGTGATTTTCGAGCAAGAGTTCATTGTAAAAATTTCGAAAGCATCTACCACGAATGAGTCAAAAAATTAAATGTCAAAACTATCGTGTTGTTGAAGTTGCCACAATTAAAAAACGAACAAAGTCCTTTTAATTTATATACAGAGATGCAGCTTGCTCTATTTTAATTTGTAGTTATATAAAAATTTGCTGGTCTATAAGTGTTAATCTGATATTAAAGGAAAACATTTTTATTGACTGTTTTTATGCTGCATATAACGAAAACTAAAGAACTGTTAATTAATTTATTTTAATTTAAATGTTTTTTTTTTCGTGGACCGGTTTATTTATTATTATTTTTTTTAATAATTAATCATTTTTATTATTATTTTTTATTGTTTATAATTATTTTTGCTACTTTTTTTAAATGTTTTCTAGTAAATAAATTAAAATTTACCTTTTCGGTTTGCGGTTCATTTTTATACCCTTCACCACAAAAGGTGGAAAAAGGATATAACTAATTTTTTCATTCTGTTTGAAATTTCTACAATATCCATTTCCGACTCCATAAAGTACATATATTTTTACTTCTTTTGCATAGCGAACTCGATTGAGCGAAATCCGTCTGTCCGTCCGTGTTAGTGTTGAAATCAAGTTTGGCAAGGCACTAGATCAGTTAGAGAAAATTTAATTACGCCAATCGATTAGACACAGTGTCAAAAGAGGTGCTATTAGAAATCAGCGAAATCAATCGAAGTCCTTCGAGGCAGCGGGCAAAACACCACTCCTACCTCTAATTTTTCAATATCATTTCGAACAAATCTAGTTAAGCGAAGTAATTACAATCGAAAATACAAATGTGTGAAGCGACAGAAAATAAAACGGAAGAAATATTTCAAGCGAAAAAATTGGCCCTCGAACATATTTTTCGAGTTACGGGACTCTAAAATTTTCAAAATTTTTAATATATCAATATGGGTATCATTTTTAAGTCTTTAAGGAATAATAAGATATTTTAAAACTGCCCTACCCCTTAAGAGCCGATGGCATTTTTGTATTTTTTTTTTTAATTTTTGTTGTTTTTGATTGGCGTTAATTCACTAAACTAGATTTAAATAAGATTTGGCACAGCCAAATATAACCATTTTACTTGCTTAATTATTTTTTTTTTAATTTCTTGAAAACAGAAAAAATTATTTACAGTTTAAATCCTGATTGAGAAAAAATAAAAAATTAGTTTTTCTTAGTTTTAAACAAGAATAACAATACATTACTACTATAGATTATAATGTTAAATTAAGTTATTCCTACACATAACGACAAATTTTATAAATATTTTACAGGTCAGTTTCTATTAGCAATATTTCTTAAAAGATTAAATCATTTATGCTTATTAAAAAAAAAAAAAAAAAAAAAAAAAAAACAAAAACAAAACAAAAAAGAAAAGAAAAAAATAATAAAATAAAATATATAAATAAAGTTCTTTTCTAAAATTTTATGTATTTTGGTAACTGACACTCTCGCAACGCACTATATTTCAACCCTCATCATTATGTTTGACAACTGGAAAACATGATGTTACATGATATTAATCTTCTCAAAACGTTTTATTGATATTTTACTTAATTAAAATTCTTTAAACACTTGTTCTAATTAATATTCAACACTTATGTGCAAGTATTGATTAAACGACTAACTATTTAAGTCATTTTCATAATGAATTTACAAAAATGAAAAATGCACACATTAACTTTGGTGAAGTTCAAAATTAAAATGTAAATTATTTCAAATATTTTTACTCTCTTTAAAAATAGGGTTAAACTTCACAAGAATTTTATATTAAAAATTAAATATTCAGTTAACGTTTTAAGTATATTTTTGGTTTAAAACGAAGTTTAAGAACTTTCTTATTAATTTTCATATTAATTGAATTACAAAATGCTGGTGAGTGTGACTTTTTTGGGAAATTGTGGAAGACAGCAAGCAGTAGTTTTTATTTTTATTTTATTTTATTTAATTTTTTTTTTTTTTTTTTTTTTGGTTCTGTTAAAAAAATTGCTGTTTTAGTGCCACAGTAAAAGTAAGAAGAGTGTAGGAATTTTGATCAAGATTAAATTATAAGATTACTTATAAATATTTTTTAAGGTAAAATTAGCCAGGCTGTCATTTTTCGAATATTCTCTAATTTAATTAGTTTAAAAATTACAAATTATATCTTAAAAATAATAAAGAAAAAAGAAAATAATATTACAAATCAAGTGTTTTTTGTTTTTTCTCTACATTAATGCTGCATTCGTATTTTCCAAAGGAGCTACAAAATATAAAATTTTAAGTTTAAAACTAGTGTTTCCTTAAAGATTTTATCTGCATCTAAAGTCTTTGAGTTCCTCAAACGCCTGAAATTATATAAGAGAAGTTGCGAAACAAAGACTAGTTCATTTTTTACTTAAATAATATTTAACATTTATTTTTACTTTAAGAACAACCACAAGATTATGAAAATAAACCAACAAAATTGAAACCATTTCTAAACATGTTTTCCTTGTTTTCTTTCACACACTTGTTTATTGAATATCTGTTTATAAATGGGGCTAGCATACCAAATTTTAATAAAATATTTACAAGAAATGTTAGGTCATGCACACTTACTGTAGAATGTCAAGTATTATTTTCCATAATATTCAACATATTCACACTCAACACAAAGAACAAAAAACTCACGTTTTTGTTAAACATGCAATTTTTCAAGCACTTAAATTTAAACAAAAATTAAATTATTAAAAAATAGAGTCTAAAGACAAGTATTAGAAAAGACTAAATATTTTAGTAAAAGGTTTTTTTTCAGTTGGCAATTTCTAAACCATTTAAATAAAATTTTACATGTTAGTAGCACAGAAATACAAGAGCAAAATTTCAGAATTTTAGTTTTCCAAACAATTCAAGAGCAGCGCAACATATCCAAAACTAGCGTACATTTCAGATTTAAGAACAATAAAATTATAGCCGGTTTATAAAGGGATTTTGTCTTTAATATTTCACACTATTTGAAAAAAAAATTAGCAAAAATGTTAAGCATAAAAAACTTTCGGCCACATACCTTTGTCACCCACCAGACATATGACCAATTTTTCCCACTGCAAAAATTTAAAGATAATCATGGAATAAGAAGTTATATCATATCACACATATCGAAATAGTTTCAAATCCCTTATAACCATTTCATTAATTTTGTTTTATCTCGCTTAAATTTCCAATGATTTTGTTTTTTCCAAAAAAATTGTGATTCCTAAATCACTACTTTCTAATTTTAATGTGGCAATATTGCGCATGCCAAAACCACAAACGAGAAACGAAATAAAAGTAAATTTAAAACTCGCCCACTTTTAAATTTAAAAGTCGTTTATTCGGAAGAGTTTTGTTCTCTTCTATCTATTTAACTGAACTTAAATATCTTTTGATGGGAATTGCGTTTTTTCTGTGTATATTGTCAATACACATTAGAAAGTTAAGGTATGACGTTACATTCCTTAGAATTTCATTTTTATTAAATTATTTTATTTCCCTCAAACTAAGTAACACGGTGTAACTAAAACCTGCAACTTATTATATGCTGACACAGTGTCTGCAAGAATAATTTCAGTTGTTTTAAATTGGAAAATAAATCGATGTTTTTAACTTTAAGGATGTGATGGTACAAAAATGCAAACTATAAAATAAAACATTTGTGCCTCTTGCCTTTACACATTTAAGTTTTAAGTTAGTTAGAAATAACCACTAAGGACGGATCATATACCAGCCAAAATGCTGGTCCCTGTGAAGGCTTAATAAAATAATAAAAATGTTTATTTAATTTAAGAATATATTAAGACAAAAAAGTGATGAAATAAAAAATTATAATTAAAAAAAAGCAAACATGACCGATTTCTGTTAGCAGTTAAAAAAAAATTGGAATTTTCAATCAAAATTTAACTTTTTTATAAGAATTATAAATGAAAAACTACAAATTTATTACGTTTGGTAGAATTTGTAAAGATAAGAAGTGTAAAAAAAGAAAGAAATTAATATTTTTACAAACTCAATGCGAAATTCCAAAGTCAGGCATGAAAAAACCCAAAATGGACATTTTTAAAATTCAATCCATATTTGGTTCTAGTTTAGTAATTTCGAAAAAAAGTTTTATCTGCATAATAGTGCTTTCTGAAAAAAAGAGATGTTGTATTTTTTTTAGTCAAAATTGTATATTTTTATAACACTTTTAAAAATTTTAATTTAAAATCTCATATCTTCTTGTAGTTAGTAAAAATATTGGGCTCAAGCTTTTTGTTGTTGTATCATAATTTTGCTGGTAAAAAACAAGTAAAAGAAACATTTTAAAAAATAATGTCCACTATTTTAACTAACATCATAAGGTCATCGTATATGAACTAAAAGTTGTAGTTCATACTATTTTTAACTTTTAGTTGTCTATCTATAACTGTTCAAAAGATAAGGCCATCAAACTACTTCACTTATGGAGACACTCTATTATCTGCTATTTTATTCTGTATCTTGAAACGGGAGAAAAACGAAAATAACAAACTTATAGAAAGTGCATTATTATAGCTGCAGCAACAAGAAAAAAAAAATAAATTAAAAAAAACAATAATGAGGTGCCTTATACAAGATGTGACTTGAACTTAAATGACCTTCTCCTTTAAAGCGTTAAAAACAAATACCTGAACTAAATACATAGTGAGGAGTTTGACACTCGCCGAAACCAGAGCTTCTTCTGCTAAACATGACGTCCTATAGTTCGAGCTACGTCAAAGTACGAATGAGTCACCCTTTATTTTTAATTTTATGTTTTAATAATTTGTTGGTAAAAGTTTGAAATGTCTGCCTATAAAGGCGGACATAGAAGTACACATTCTGTATAATTTTCAAGTGTTTCACTTTTACGGTTTAACAGAAAGGACTACATAAGTCATATTATGTAGGCGATGGGGACGCTTTAATATTCCAAAAAAAATGTTTGTATTATTTTCTGTTATTATGAGCTAAAGTGACACCAAATTTGTTAAAATTTAATGTCTGCCTTTTATCGTTTAATAATCATTTGAATATAATGTGTTGTGTGGGTGGGGACACCCTTTAATTTATAATATAAAATTTTTTAATGTAATGAGTTTGCGGTTCAGAAATGAAAGAGTTTTGCAGATATAAATATGTACGAAAAAAGAATCAGACAGATTGAGAGGATTAAGAATTCAAACTCTGAATTTAAGTTCAGATGCTCCTAAGCAATTAAAAAATTTAAAAACATCTAATTAATTTTTAAAATTTTTCTGTTTTGTCACATCGTGCATTGTTGGACAACCGATTTGATCGCTAATATGGTGTTTGATGATCAGAGCAATTGCTTGTGAAATTTATTTCAGGTTGGTATTGATGTTTGTAACAAATTTGTTTAGGGATAAAACGTACTTTTGATTGTAAATGTATGCAAGTCGCGAGAGTTGAAGTAAAGATAATCCACAGGCCAATAAAACCAGATAATGTCACTGATTGATGTGTTTTACGTACCACCGGAATGGTTGATTCACAACCGTCTCGCATCTGCACTGGCTGGAAATTTACTTGAAGAAGCATTTGCTAAGCGATTAGATTTATGTAACAGTAGTTGGCCACCAAAAATATTTAGTTTGATGTATGTCCAGTCGCGTCTCTGCGCCAACATCAGCCTATTATTATCAAAATACAGTCACAACTGTGGTCTGTAGGCGCGTGTGTGGGGTGCTTGCGCCATCTAAACAGTATTCGTGTTGGCCACATGACAGAAATTAAATTCAAACTGATAAGACTATTTTTCCAATAAAACAAATAAATATCATTAATAATTAGAATATTTTTTTGTTTGTTTGTTTAACTTTACCTTAAGGTTGTGAACTTTACAAAAATACCCCTCGTCTTGAGTGTTAAATGAAACTAAAGTTTTTTCTTTTTTCATGTTCCATATCTTCTCTAACCTGTCATAACTATGGCGTAACAAACAACAGTAGGCTGTTTACTAATTCATCACTTAGTTAAAACAGCAAGAACTTTAGCAAAATAAAAAAATATATATTTGTTTTTCTAACGCATTTTTGTTTGTATCGTTATAAAAAAACGATACAAACATTTCAAACCACACTTCAACAGCAAACTAACAATAATTGAAGTGGATTTCTTTTAACACTTAAGTCAACATCATTGGATCTATAAATATTTACATTTCTTTTCATTTATTTTACAAAGGATGCGTTGTGACAGGAAGATAGAGTAACAAAAATAAAATATGGGAAATAAAACAATTTCATATAAGAACTACAAATAGAGGAAAAAATGAAGGTTCTATTCACAGCAAAAATTATAGTTCAGAAAGCTCTTTGATTTTTACGGAGTATTTGGACTGCAAAAGTGGATTTTAATCGTATAGTTCCTAACATTGAAATATACATAAATCTTATTTTTAATTTTTACCAGAGAAGTTCAAAATATTTCCTAGAAACTCTAGGTAAACCAAAAAACCCTGTTAATTTTTCAATAAAAAATTATTGTTTTCAGTTATAAGATCGTGTATATTGCAATAAAAGATAATTTATGAATCTACTTTTAATGTCCCCAGTCGAGAATTTTTTTTTTTTTTGGGAGTAAAATCGGTCATTAAAAAATTACAGAAGGAAAAAAAGTATAAAAATGTAAACTTTTCATAATATTTTTTAGGATATCAAATGGCTTAATTGGTGACAAGGAGTGAAATGATATACACTTGAAGAACGTGAAATTATTGAATATACCGCAGTTTCAAATTTGCCATGAGTACGAAAAATTAAGCGTTAGACTGAGTGTCTCGTGTAAGCAAAGAACTTTGCAAACTGTAACCAGAACAGTACTGCTCTATCGATAGGGACATTATTGCTGCCGACTCCACAAATATCACTGAGTAGACGGTGTATACAAAGACATAGGCAAACATTGGTTGCAATGAATTTAGGTAAAAAAATTTAGGAAAAAATGTTTCAAGAAGCTTGTCGTTATCGCAACTCTTGGATCAAATTCTTTAAGAGAAGAGCGAATGACAGATAACGACAGAGCAAATCAGCAGAAATAATTCTAGACTACAAGCTTTTCGAGCAAAAGTATCCAGATTATCTAGTGTAACCCTTTCTAACCTAATCTAAGAAAGAAAGTTAAATTTTTTTTGGGCCCAGCGTAAAGCCAAGTCAAGTATAGCACTGGGCTATAGTTAAGTCAAGTCGCTCAAGTCTATTCAAATTTCGAAAAGGTAAGTCATGCCTAGTAAAGTTTAGTCTAGTTTTATCCTGCGTGAATAATCCTGTATGAATGTGTGTCAAGGAATACAGCAAGCAAATCCGATTATTCATAAATAACTGATTGCGTAGAATATTTTGGACAGAGAAAATAATCAACAGTAGTATTTAGCTGAAGGCAAACAGGAGACCAATTAGAAATGAAATCTTGAGTAAGAAATTGGGGATGGACCTAGAGGACTCTGCGATAGTTTAAATATGTTATTACCAAGATAAAGCAGAGGACCGGGATAAGCAGACTACAGATGGCGCCTTCGAAATAAGACCTGGAATCAACTTAATATATCAGCATTATACAGATCCAAGTGGGAAGTATTTTTAATGGCTCTGTGATACCAAAAGGATCCAAGGAAAATAATAAAATCTATTCACGTCTAAAAAAACCTCGTCAAATTTTTGTCAATTCTGGTTAACTCTGGTCCAGTCTAGACAAGTTTTATGATACCATTTGAGACTAGTTACTTGTAGCAAAGAATAGGTATTGTCAAGTATTGTTACTTCTAGTCAAACCTAGGGAAAGCCAGGAGAGACTTCTTAAAGCTGGTCACTTATATTAAGTCTAGTTAATTCAATACTAGAATTGACGTAAATGTAGTTAAATCTATCCAAGTCCACACTTGTAAAGTTTAGTCAAGCGTAATCAAGGCTAGTAAGAACAAATTTCACCAATCAGACGTAGACTAGTCCAGCCTAGTTAGTACACAAATAGTGTAAACAACTTAATAACAGGATATTTAGTAGAGCCGCTGTGCTTATTAACACCTTTACTTTAAGCCTGAACATAGTGGATTTGTTTTTTTTTTTTAAGGCAAAAAATGAAATGTAAAAAATAAAAAATGCGTTATTGTTTGTTTAGCAGAAATAACATATTTCAACACTTTATTTAGCTTTTATAAATGCCTATAAGTACAAGGATATACCACAAATAACACACGAACACTTCGACAGTCAGCAGTTGAAAAGCCTTAACAAACATTCACGTTTTCATTGTAAAAAGCAATAGATTAAATGTTTGCTTTATGAAAATGTAGAAGATACAAAATAAAAATATGTTGATATTTCAAAGGAGACTGAATGATAGATTTGATGAAATTTCTAAGTAGTTTTTTCTCTGGCAGTTGCAAAAAATAATAATAATAATAAAAAACAAGTGTGCCACTTACATTAAGAGGTCAACAGGGGATGATGGAATTTAAACAGAAACAAAAAATCTGAATAGGAAAGTAATAAATGACGAAGTTACTTCCACAAACATCAAATAAAAGATATTTAAGTAGAAATATGATGATTTTTACAAATGTAACACAATATTAGTAAAATGTATAACATATTTTTAGGTTGCACTTAAATCTTAAGTATATTGTTTTCTAAATAAAAATGAAAAAATTTCTTCTTTTTTTGTTACTAATAAACTCCCTAAATGAACAATTGATATTTGAAGAACTAAATCATCTCTGTAATGCTTTATCAAAAACCCAATAATTTTCCTAAAACAATTAGTACGAGTTAAAACGTATCTATACTCTCGTATTTATAAAATTATGAACTCTACGCAAAACAATAAATAACAAAAAAAAAATTTTTTTTTTTGTTAATCGAACTTAATACATGTGAGTCTATAACAAAATTGATTTACTGTTTATGTAAACTAACATACATATAGTCTGCACAGTGGACATTATAAAACCAACGATAATAATCATATCCATTCATTCATTCACACATAAGAATATAACAATGACAACAACAACACAAAAAGTAGATACAAAAACTTTCAATAGAATTTTAAAACAATCAGAAAAACTAATTCAATTGTCTGTGGCTTTAATTTTAAGTTCAATATTATTTATGAGAGTTTTGTATTTGTGTTTGTCTGAAACAGGCTAGACTGATAAATCCATTTCAGTATTATTTTGAAAAAAGGTATAAAAGGAATTAAGAGAGTTAGGAGAGCGTTTTAAGGCACAACGTAATACCCTACAGCCATTGTTGAAAAATATTGTTATGAAAATAAGAGTTAGCAGCTTTTAAAGTATCTGCAAAGAACCAAATATTTTCTTTTAAAAATGTTTTATTGTGTTTTAAATAGGGTTTGGAAAATGGGAATTTCAGTTCGCCTAAGTTCCCGGGAAATTAAATTTTACCGGTTACTAGAACAGATGTCAGTACGTTTTATTTTTGCTGATGGAAAACTTTTAACACTTTTTAAAGAACTCTAAAACAAATATTAATAACACATTTTTTTTAATTTGATTTTAAGAAAATTAGAAATGATACGCGGACAAAGTCGTGGGCCTTGCTAGTGAGATATAAAAAAAAACAAAAGTCCACTAATTTGTTTAAAAAGCAATTGGTGTTATTCGAAGCTACTAACATTCCACCAACGTATTGTTGAAAAAAAAGCTACCTTAGTAGTACGGTATGGGGTTTTTTCTGTTGTTGAAAATTTTGCAACGAAAACAAGAAACAGTTCTAAAAGTCATAACTATCAAAAAATTATTTAATCTTTCGTTATGTAGCACAAATGTACGGATTTTTTGTCACATGAATTGCTTTTAAGTTTTATAAACTGTTCATGCTATTACTTAGCAATTACTTTTATTGATTTTTTAATAAAACACTGAATCTTTTAATATATTATTTCAATGAATAAAATTGTCCTTTTCAAGGTGTGCTTTTTTCACCGGAATACCCCGAAATCTTTGGAATGTGATATTTTTTTCCGTTTCCTGGGAACTGAAAAATTCTGGGAAATCTCAAACCCTAGTCTGAAGTAAGAGAACAGCGCTGTGTAACTTGATACATCTACTGAAAACAGGTGAGATGTGTGCAAATAGAATATAAGGAAATGTAAGCTAACATATGTTGAGTGACCGCGATGGTTGCATTGGTCACAAATTATGAGTTCAAATTCCAGCAGCACCGTGAATACTGACAACATGTCAACATAA
The DNA here is from genome assembly GCA_937654795.1 of Cistogaster globosa. Taxonomy (NCBI): domain Eukaryota; kingdom Metazoa; phylum Arthropoda; class Insecta; order Diptera; family Tachinidae; genus Cistogaster; species Cistogaster globosa. Next base: position 17,625,954 of record OW569407.1, read on the forward strand.
TAGGTAATAAATTGAAACAGTAGGCGTGGTATCTACTGTACAGAGCAAAAAGTTATATTGATGTAAGGCAAAATAATACCAAGTGGTCGCAATGGCGAATTCATTAATTTTCGTTTAAACACTAAATGTCAAACCCCATATATAAAAATATGTATAATAAATGAATTCGCCATCGAGACCACCTAATATCATTTCGCCATGTATTGGTGTATCTAAAGAATTAAAATAAGCAGAGTCGTGAATTTTTGCATTACAAACATTCTTATTAATATGCAAAGTGAATAATTTGCAACTGTGGGCGTGGTTCCTCTTATACAAATTGAAATGTTTTTATCGTTTACCTAGAAAGATCATAAAATTTAGTACAAATAACTTTCAAATTGATATGCAGGATCAAATAAGGTACTTACTAGATTGAAAAAGTGGTCGTGGTATGATTATTCCTAGTGGGGTAACGAGGCACGGCTGTTTCAAAAAAATCTTTATTTATTATACCCTTTACCACAAAAAGTGTACACGGGGTATAACTAAGTTTTCATTCCGTTTGTGGTTTATACAATATGCATTTCAGACCCTATAAAATATATACATTAATATTTTGACTTCTTATGCATGGCGAAGTCGATAGAGCGATGTCCGTCTGTCCGTCCGTGTTGGTGTTGAAATCAAGTTTGCCGACTCACTAGATGTGCTAGAGAAAATATAAATATGCCAATCGATCGACAGATCATTTGGAGTAAAGAAGTAACTCTAATCAAACAAACAAATATATGGGGCGATGGCGTATTAAAAAAGAAAAAAAAAAAAGCAGAAATTAAAAAAATTATCGTTCGCCATATTTTTGGAGCTAAGGGCCTCTGAAATTTTCAATTTTTTTGAAATATCAATATGGGTAACATTTTAAAGCTTTTGCAGAGATCTTGAAGAAAATGCTAAAATTGTTTAAAAATGCTTAACCAATTAAGAACCGGTGACATTTTTATGTAAGTTGTATAAAGAACTTGATTGTTTTCTTATTTCTTTAATTTTCTGACACCCCATTAATGTTTTTTTGATTGGAATTACTTTATTAAGCTAGATTTCCATAAATGGTGAAGGATATAAAAGATTTTAGCACTCTTACTTGTTTTTCACTTCTTTCTTATATTTGTCTCTCATATTCTTACTTTATCTCTTCTTGCTATTAGTCCTTCTTCTGGTCGTTTTTTCACTTCTATTAAATTATAAGTTTTTCCTTTTTGAATTAAACCTGCTATTTTTTTCCATCCTTTTCATATTTCCAAGCATTCTTTTGCTTTCGTTTTATCTCTTTTAATGTTTGCTTACTTTACTTGGTTATTTTATAATTTTTATTTTATTTCCTTTCAATGCAACTTTTTTAATTGTATACATTTAAAAAGCTACGATTTTTAACTTTCAATAAATTGAGAAAAAATTATTATTTTGTGTCTAATTAATGTGAGCTTCTGTTTTTACGCTGCACCGTGAAGAAGGCAATTACTTAAGTCAATACATGGAATTCAATTCTAATGCATTCACTTTTACTTCTTTAGTTTCGCCTAATGTAGGGCAACAAGATTGTTTCATTGTCAATTGAAATTATGTTTGAAACAAAGCACCAGGAGTGCCTGCACAGAGATTGAAAGAAAAAAAATCCTACATTTTTAATTGATAGTTTCGTATTGTTTTTTCCAAATCTAAATCTAAATTAAAAATTAATATAAGCTCTCAGACTTTAAACAGGAAATAACTATAAAAAGCTACAAAAAAATTTAAGATTTTTATTTAATTGTTTCTTGTTTTAACAAAAGCAATAAAATTTATTTCTGAAAAAAGAAACAATAATAAAAATCAATAAAAACAATTCACAAATTATAAATATTTGATTTTAATGCAAGTATGTATGCAAATGTGTATGACATAGCGTCTGTGTGTTTTATAATGTTAATAAAATTGTACAACACATGTGTTCTACGTTTGTTTTTTGAAAGGTGCCATCATGTACAGCTTTTTCTCGTTAAATTTCTCTTTGATACGAAGACATGTGTGAATTAATGTATTTATATTATATTTATTTTATTTCCTTTTTTATATGCATTTCTTCAGTATTTATTTCACAGTTTTTTATTGTAGTCTTAAAAATTATTTTTATTGCTGTTCCATATGAGTTTTTTATTCTTCTCAAATATCATTTTAAAAAGAGTCCGCAATGCAATTAACACTGAAAAAAAAGATATAAAATTGAAATGGCAAAACTAAATTATTTAAGTTATGATGAGATATCTCTATATATACGGCTAAAAATAGTTTTCTTTTGGTAAAATAGTACTTTTTCAAGGCACTTTATTTACAAACTAAAGGAAAATAAATATTTAATAAAAAAAGTATTAATTATATAAAATATACTGCTTTTCAAAAGGGGTTTTACAGCTTCGTTTTATTTAAATTATAAATATATTTTCTTAAAAAAGTATGTAGACAAATAATTTTAAAAAATTAGTTTATTAAGCTTGACGGGATTTCATAATGTACACTTAAAAAATATGATTTTGAAGGATAAAATTGTTTTGAAGCAAGGAAATATATTCCTTTAGGTAACTGCTTTAAATTGTTTTTAAAGGTACTTTTTTAAAAGCACCTTTTTAAGTATTTTCAAAAGCAATACTTTTAACAATTTTTAACTTGTATTAATTAAAAAAATTAAATGTTAAAACATTTTGAAGGTCGTGAAGTTTTTTTTATGCTACATTTTTTTAAAGCCCTTAATTTAAGTGTAATATAAAATACCTTTTTGATGGTACTTCTTATTATTATAAATATTTTTTTTATTATTTTTTTTTTACAGAAATACTTTCTTAAGTAGCCTTTGTTAGTACTTTTTTAAATTTCAATTAAACATTATATATTTTGCAATTTATTTTTAAATGGTACTTTTTTTCAAAAAATTTTATGCACTTATTTGCTTTTAAGAGCACTTTTGTAGCAAGCTGCAATATATAAAAAAATATACTTATTTTATATGTTTATATTAAAAAGTATATTAAAAATACGTTTTTGTAGATTAGTGTTTGGTACTTTTTTGAGGTAACTTTGTGTTAAAGTACTTTTTTTAAATTACTTTTATAAAGTGTTTTTGTGAATTTTGAATAGTTAAACCCTTATAAATGCCCTTTTAGCAGGAACTTATTGCAAAGTACTATTTTAGTACCCTGCATTAGGAAAAATATTTCCAAAGTACTATTCTTGGTAGAAAGTTTTTTAATGTTTACATATTTTTTTTTTTATAAAAATACCTTCTTGTGTACTCTTTTAAAAGCCAGTTTTTAGTGAAGTACTTTTTTATAATCCGTTGCCTTCAACGGTTAATTTAGGATAATTTTTTAAAACGGGATTTGTAAGCGTTTTTGTTTTAAAGGCTCTTTTAAAAGATATATAACACAATATATTGTTTAAGATGTGGCATTGAGTACTTTCTTGTAAAGTTACTTCTTTTAAATACTTTTTGAAAAGTACTATTCGATTATTTTAAATGGGATTTAAAAAAAAAGAATTTTTTATGTTTCCGACAAAATTTAGCAAAAATTGGAAATATGAAGACAACATAAAATCGCAAAATTATCAATCAATTTAAAAAATTAACGGGTAATCATGTTCTAATATATTTTCATTAATTAAATTGTTAATACGGTCTTATATTTAAATGCCCTTAAAAAAAATTTCTAAAGGTGTGTGTTGTAGGTGTCGTTTGCTTCTACGTTTTTAGTTCTTTTAAAAGATTCCTTATTGCTTCAAACATTTTAAAAAGCAAAACAAATATTAAATATTATTTAATTTAAATATCTACTTCATCCTTATCCCAAACAACTACACAATATAACAGTCCTTAGTAGTCCTAAAAGCCAACCATTAAGAAGAAAAATAAAAAATGTAATTATCCCAAACACAAAACCAAACTCAATTCATTTTATAATTTTTCTTTTTCTACCAATCGTTTGCATATTTTATTGTTGTTGTTACGCTTATTTTATGGGCAGATGCTATTAAAAATAAGAAATTAAAAGACAGATATGATGACATGACTAAAATGAAGACCTAAAAGGGATAAGAGATAATAAATAAAATTTTACATGCATCTTGCTGTAACAATTCTTAATTTATCATTTATGTTTAAGAAGACATACTCTTATTAATTATAAAAACATATTGAGAAAATCGTAAAAATAAAAAATTCACAACTGAACATAAAAATAAAACTTAACCGTATTTCAATGTTGTTGCTTTAAATAAATTCCGTTTCTTAAGCCGCCTGATATCCTGCTGGGCTTAAAACTGATGAAATTATACGAAATTAATATTTAAAAATCATTTTTGGAATTCATGGGCACACAAGTGTTGTGTGTATTTATATGCTCCTTCTACTATTCTTTACCTGTTCAATATCTTGGCCTAATGAGATATTTATCCCTTGAAACTTTCATTTATTAATTTCATATACACACACACCCTTGCAACGAAATACTAATAATATTCGCTATCATTATTGTTATGTTACATTTCTTGCAATTGCTGCAATGCACTGTGGAGCATTTACGTATCGCTTTTTTTCTTGTTATCGATTTAAACGGCATGGAAGTAAATGAAAGTTCATTACCTCATTGTTTAGCTAAAATAAGATTTGTTTAATATTTTGTGTTCGAAGTATTTTTAACCTGCACAAACATTGTCTATCTGCAAGACTAAGATACTGCAGCTTTAGGCTTGCCTTGATCGTCTAGATTAAATGTCCAACATTATATTTGCTTGCATTTCTCAATTAAAACTAAAACGCAATCTTCTTTATATGAGAATTTTAAGATATTTTAAATAAAGCTTTTTGTTTCTACACATTTTATGTTTTAAAGTAGATTTCTTCACAGGTGAATAACTCGTAAAATTTATGCCGCTATAAAAAGGCTATCAGCAACAGTAAAACAATGCCAATTAATTACTAAACAAAAACTTTAGTCAACAGGCAGAGGTAAAAGCAGTTAAAGAAAATTGCCTTAGATATCCTGCGCCAGCAAATTAAGAACTGAATTCTACTTTTTAGATTTTTAATTTTATTTCTTCAGAACCTTTAAAAAGTATAAATTTCTCTTGGCAGGAAAATGATAAGAATGTTGAACCACGACATCTGTATAAATACTCTTATTTCTAAATTTAAAGCCAAATTTAACTTAATGACAGAATTCTTTTTTTGTTCAACACTTTGCTGCATTGATTTTAATTTTGAACAAAGAGATAAATCTTCTCTATGATTTTAAAATCGTCAAAATTTTTTAAATCGTTTTCAAATAAACGTCCACTGTGCGACATTTCAAGATGTGTTAGTAACCAAAAAAAAATTAAATTTATAAGTCGCGTTTATATTTTATGAGAAATTGTCTGAGAATTCAAAATTAAAAGGACTTGTTTTTGAATAAAGTTAAATCATTATGCTTCAAATCAAAACTTCACGGATCCCATAACTAAAGGAAATATATGAAAAATACTTAAAATTATTTTTAGAAATGACTGCCTTTTTTATCTTAAAACTTGTTTTCTCATGTTGTCAATATGGGACTTGAGACTGCTGGTTCCCCTCAAAAATTAAAAAAAGGTAAAATAATTTTGGGGCATACGGGATCTCGTTTTCCTGTTTAATATAACTAATTATATAACTTTCCGATTATTTAATTTGTTCGCTCTTAATATTTTATTAATAATTCTTGCCAAAAAAAACTGACATTAGAATAGATTTCATCTATCAATCAATCAAATGAAATATATTTTTGGGACACCCCTTAATTTATAATTTTAAAATTAATACTTTTAATTGCAACGATCACAGTAATCGACATTTTCAAGTATATGTCCACAACGGTTCAAAAGATAGATGCACACAGGTCAATTTACGTCAGCTACGGGGTCACCCTTTAATTTTTAATTTTATTTTTATATTAGTTTGTGCTAATGGAAGCTAAAGTTTTTTAATTATAGAGGCGCCCTTTGTGGTTCATAATGCACGGTATGGTGGCACTCTTTAACTTTTTAAATTCTGATTTTTTTTAAGCGGGACCTTTCAAATAAAGAAAAAAAATTCAAAATTGGTTTAGAATTGACAAAGTTTTGAAGGTACAAACATTAAAAGCAATATTTAGACGAATTAATAACCTTCTTTCTTTTGAAGTCGGTTAAAAATAGGAAAAAATATTGTAAGTAATTAATTATTATTGATATTATTATTATTATTATTATTATTATTATTATTATTATTATTATTATTATTATTATTATTATTATTATTGTAATTAACTAAATTGCAATGTTCTTGACTTTTTAACACTCTTTTTGGGTTATTGCATAAGCTCGCAATCTTTAAAAATTATTTATAGAATTTTTCTTTATTGTCTTATGTGAATTATATTGAAAAGGATTTGTGTCTGCTGAGTGCACATTACACTAATGAAAATAATGCCAAATCATTTTAATGATGAAGCCGATAGCAGGTTACTACTTCTGATTACTAATTTCGTTATAAGAAGATAAAAGACACATTAAATTAAAAAAAATTAAATTGGTTGAAGAGTTTCCCATTCATCACCTGGCTTCATTTTTATGATTCATTACATAAATAAGCAAAAGTGGGTGTTGTACAGCATTTTACTGACTTTTATGCCTTTTTGAATAATAAAAATTTTACTGAACTTTAAAAAATTAAATCTTTTCATTAAGTTTCATAAAGGTGAATGTATAAAATATTAAATGTTTGCCTTTAGCCATTTCCTTATTATTGTTGAATGTTTGTTTTCTTTTTTTTTTTTTTGTTCTTTAAAAAACAATTAATGTTTAAAGTATTTAATAATTAAAATCAATTATTGTATATTGTTTATAGCAGGTTGGTGGTAATAAAAAATTTTGCATAAAAGTATATTTGTATTCATTTGCTAGAGGCCATAATTTAACACAACAAGCAAACAAAACCAAATTTTACTGTAATCAAGTGAAGAAATTTACTCATTCGTTCTACCAGTCCGTCATTGAATACCAGCTTTGCCATCAACATTTATAGTCTGAAATGTTTATTATATAAGTTTTAAATTTTAAACGAGCAAATAGTCGATGTTGTTATTGTTGTTGATAATGTTGTTGTTTTCTCTCCTTTCTTCCTTTTAATTATTTCATACAAACAGAACGCATAATGCAACCCAAACAATAGTCAAACAGTAAAAACAAACAAATGGCTTGTGCAACTATTGCACCGGCCGTTAAATTAAAAAAGAAAAATCAATAATAAACTTACAAATGAACATATGAATTGTTGAACACTCTCCAACGTATACATGAGCAGCAACTCAATAGACCATTTTTTTTAAATCGCCTAGATGATGGCAGAAATTTCATTAAAACCTGCATAATATCAATAGAATAGAATTATAGAAAATTAAAAATCCAAAAATGCTAATTTTTAATTTTTTATATTGAAGATCTTCCTCATAGAAATCCACTATGAAGAAAAAATAAGTAATCGGAAAAGGAAAGGAGAAGGAAAATTAAATGCCATCGAAATCGAAAATTGAAGGCAGACCAAAAATGCCTTATTTAGAAAACTAAGACGCCATCGAAAATTTTCTATTTAGAGAAATCGAAATATTTCTTATAGAGAAAATTAAAGGACCATCGAAAAATTTTTTATATAAAAAACTAAAGAATGTAAAGGAGACGGGAAATATACTACCCAAAAAAAAAAAAAAAAACTAAAGCAAAAGCAAAAGCAAAAGCTGATTGAAAATAATTTATGCAGGAGATAAAAGATTTTATTTTGTGAAAGGCTTTACACAATCTCAGCGTTTGGCTGGCTGGGTTTTTATAAAATAACTGAAGCAAAAACAAACAAATGTGTGCATAAATCATTATGTTTTCGATTATATATGAGAGTGTGTGTGTGAAATATTATTAACAAAAGCTTTAATTTGCATCATAAATGACAAAAACTGTATAATCGAACTCAAATTTTGATGATAAAAGCAACAAAATATTTAAAAACTATAACAATCACAAAAACATTAATTGCAATATTATTATAGTAAACAAAAATATTTAACTGAAAATAAATTTGATAGCGTTTAAACGAAAAACAAAAATTAATTTTGGAGTTTAATTTTATGAAAACACTTTGCAAAGTTTTAAATCCTTTTAAAACGCTTAGAATACCTGTAGGAAAGTATAGAAAAGTTTTAAATGTTTTGTTTTTTAATTTCTGTAGAGAAAACTTAGAAACTTTTTTCAAATTTTCTATAGACAAGTTTTATATCAACTTTTTTTTAATATGGAAAATTTTACATGCTGTAAAATTTTTACATACGTATTTTTTTATATAGAAGAGTTTTAAACATCTTAAAATTATTATCAGTAAAGAAATCACTTGAGTGATTTCTAGAAAAAATAGTTTTAAGTATTCTCTAACTTTAACGTCGGCAACTTTTGCATGTCATATACTTTTCTATGTAGAAATATCTGAAATGCAATTAAAAATTTATATTTTGGTTAGATAATTCTTGCAAGAAAAAAAGAATGGCCACTTACATAAAATTACATTAACTATAAGGACACCTTGTAATCTATCTCCAAATTTTATGCTTGTTTTAGCAGGGCTAGCACTACAGGTTCAAGGTATATTCAATCGTCTGTCTACAATAGTTCAATAGATGGCAATATACATTAAATTACAGAAGCTATAGGGCACAGTTTAATTTCCAAATTAACATTTTATACTTGCTATTGTTGAAGACTTAGCAATTAGGTTCCTTGCAAATTTCAACCATCTGTGTACAGCAGTTCAACAGCAGCTTAGTCATATTAATCTAATGACATCAACTATTTTAACAGCCTTTAATTTATAATTAAAATTTTTTTATATTTCTTATTATACCAAACAAACGGTTCAAAAGATACGGCCATATAGGTCAAACTACGTCTCTAAGTTTAAATTGTAAGCTTGTTGAAATAGCAGAATTAATAATATATGTTACTTGTAAACTTAAGCTGTGTTAAGACGGTTTAAAAGTTTCGTCTCATATATCAAATTACATTAATTATATTTATAAATTATATTGTTGTACGAGGACACCTTTAAATTTTTAAGATTATATACTGTTTTTAAAACGGAAACAATCTGTGAGTGTCACCTTTTAAATAAAAGAAAAAATTTCAAAATCGATCGGTCGAGTCGGTTAAAAATACAAGACGGCTAGACGTTTGATAATATTCTATAAAGCACTTCACAATTTTATAAATAACACTGTAGAATGCCGTAAAATTTTCTGCAGTAAAGTATTGAATTTTTTACAGAAACATTTACCTTCGCCTTTAAATTTTTATAGAAAATTTTCGTGTAACCTATAATTTCTTGTAGACAATTTTTATGCACCTACAACTTTGTCATAGAAATTTATTCTATTCTACACAATCGTGCACCTTAAAATATCTTATGGAAAATTTTTGTCCTTGTAATCAATATAAAAAAAAGGCTTTCGTAGGCCTTAAGGTATGATCAGATTAGTAAAATATTTAAGCAAAAAGACGTACCCACTAAAATATGGAAAAAAATTTATTCTTCTCAAGTGCATGCTAAGAAATATTAAATCCTACTTAATATAAAAGATCAATATATCAAATTTATTACAAAATAAATTTTGTATTCGTAATGATATATGCCAGGAAAGATTGATTAAGTATTTGTAAAAATAGTAATCTAATCTGACCGTACTTATAGAATTTTAAAAGCTAGTTTTACAGAAAATTTTGTGCAATCAAAATATTTTAAAAGAAAAATATTCATGCCAATTGAGATTTTTATGAAGTTTAACATGCTGTTTCTGTATTACAGGCGATCAATTCGTCTGAAAAATTTGTATGAAAAGCAATCAGTTTTTTGAGTTATTTCCTACAAATTTTTCAGACGAGTTGATCGCCTGTAATACAGAAACAGCACATAAATTGTTTAAAGAAAGCCTATATTGTTTTTAGTAAAAAACTTTTGAGGGTCTTTAAAAATTTTCGTAGAATAATTTTCGCGGGCCATAAAATTTTCATAAAAAAATTTTTGCACGCCTTTAAGATTTTTTATACAAAATTTTAACGAGCTTTTATAGAAAAGTTATCGCGCTCTTTAAATTTTTCTTTTAAAAAATTTTGTCTCACCTTCAAATTTGTTATAGAAAATTTGTTTGCGCCTTAAAATTTTTTATACAAAATTTTCGCGCGCCGTTAAATTTTTGTGTTGAATTGTTCTGCTGAAATTTTCGCGTGCCTTTAAATATTTTACGGAAAAATTTTCGAGCGCTTTTAAAACGTTTTTTTAGAAAATTTTTCTGCACGTTCAAAGTTTTTAATGATAAGTTTTCGCGTGCCTTAAAATTTTTTTATTGTAAAGTATTTAAGCTCCTTAAAAAATTTAATTCAACTAAAAAAATTTCTTACGTTTTGAAAATTTCTATATTTTATATTAATAGAAATTTTTTTATTTATTTATTATTCTTTTTTTTTTGGTAAACTTTAATTATATATATATAAAAAATGCTTTGCCTTCTTTAGATTTAAATAGAATATATTCTTTTGTCCTTAACTTTAAAAGAAAATTCTTTATCGTTTTAATTCTGTGTGAAAAATTATTTATCCTTTAAATTTTAGGTAACGCGAATTAAAGAAGACAAAAAAATATATCTTATGATTTTAATCTTTTATTATTTTGAAAGGTTTACTTTAATAGGAATTTTGGCATAAAATATTCTTCTTAAATTGAAAAAAGGAAGCAAATAATCTGCTTCGATATCTTTAAAGCATCAACGCTATTGTTTGTTTGGGTGATTTTTTTTAACATTTTTTAAATTTATTATTTATATTTTCCTCAAAGTTTTCCCTTATTTTCCTGCTTACTACTTGTCACACAACAACAATATTTTCATCTAATAATTTTTAATGCGAGTTTGTTACCGTGGCTGTGTTGATTGCATCATTAAAGCGTTTTAAGATTTTGTTATTCTTTTGGTTGTGTTTTTTTTTTCCTTCTTAATTCGCTACTTGTTTCAATCTAGTTAACTGGGTTTTGAAAACCATCATCCTTGGTTGCCTCTTGACTGCTGCGTGCAGAAAGTTAATTACCAATTTTCTACGCTATAAATTTTATTTATTGCATATTGCAATTTCTTCTCTTTGTTGAAGCTGGCAGATATCTTTTTCTTTCTTTCCTATTTAGCAGTTATCGAAGCAATTGCATGTTTAAATTAATGAGGGTAATTTTTAATAAATATTTTCTTATTGTGGGATACAGGATCTAATTAAATGTAGAAAGTAAATTTTATTTATATAATTAATAATGAACGGCAACGGCATATTATATCTTTAGAAACGGAATAATGATTGAGTTTCAATGCACGATTCGGTTACCAATTTAAAAAAGCGAATCGATGCTTTTTAAAGTAGCAATAAACATGAGAGGCACTTGTGGATATCGTGAGGGTAATTTTGAAGTAGACATTTGTAAATTTATTTATATCACTATTCGATATGCTCGTTATATTCTGCTGTCCTTTCTTGATCCTTGTTCCGAATAAGTAAAGATTGAGGAATTTTACAGTTTTCTTCGGGGTACTCTGCCAATTAAAATATTGCTACTGTTTACGTGATCTTTTTGCAGCTGTCAGAACTAAATTTTTTGTTAAAGCATTACATTGCTCAAATATGTCGCTATTCTCAGTCATTTTCTAAATACCTTTTACTTTTTAATCTTCTGTTAGATTTATATCGTTTGGTTACACATCAATTTTTTACTACTGATTTCCTTAAAAACTATTCTCTAGATCACAGTGGAACAATTTTATTATTTGCACAATTACTCTGGAGTAAATCTACCAGCATTTAAAGCTGATAACAAATGTTCGTTGCTATTTGAATGAATGCATGCCGTTAACAATTCGTACAGTTTGTATTGTATGCAAGCAATTTAAGATATTAGGGGCGCACTTATGTTTCAATAAATCAAATTGTTTTTAAAAGTGATTCAAAAAATTTTTCTCGGTCGAGCAAATGAATGAATAATGAATTATAAAATCAACCTTTAAAAAACAGCTTTTTCTTAAGCCCAAAGAATTTACGAAATTCTTAACTGCGAAGCAAACCAAATCACTGCGCTTATTTTTAGATATTTATGATCGGCGCACTCTGGAAAATCATCATGAACATTTTAATGTTTGAACAACGATTTCAAATTATCAAGATTTACCTTGAAAATCAGTCATCAGTTTGTTCAAAAAATGTCTCCATATGAAGTGAAGGCAGCAGACCCTAGAGACTCCATTATAAAAAATTCCCTTTATGTTGTGGTTTACACGTTGGTGCAGTCATTGGATTTTATTGCTTCAAAAATATGGCCAGAGTTCTAGTTACGGACGATAGAGATCGTTACCGCACCTTGATCAATGAGTTCTTGTTTGAAAATAAGAACGACATTTACCCGTGCGAGATGTGGTTGTAACAGAATGGTGCCACGCACTCTACGGCACCTCTTAATTATTTCGTTTGGAGCCACGTGAATAACCAGAAACAATTGATGTGCGGAGAAACTTTCAGGGTTTATATAGCATACAGCAATGCTTGTAAAAGTGGTCCAACGTGGAGGTCCAGACAGCTGCGGTCGTCATATTCCGGAAACTAATTTTTAATGTCTATGCCACACGTAGAGAAAAACACGGTTGGGGTATGGTTGCAATAACCATATTATATTTTTTGCAACTATATATATTGTCGCTGCATGATAAATAATTTTTGTAAACACTTAATCATTATATGATAACTTTTTACAAAATACAACCAAGTTTTAATAAATTTATATTTTTATATAAATCCAATAACAGGAAATTTTTACTTTTATGATCATATTAAAATTCAGTTATATTATATGACATTTTCAACAATATTATGGTACTTTAATTTAATCATATAATATTTATGTTTGACCAGTGGTCTGAAAACGATTTATCTTGGACATAACTTGATATCTCGAGAACCACTGAAATTTAATGAAATTTTAGAGAGGTAATGCCAAAGTAGTTTTAAGTCAACCTGGAAACGGTCATCCTCCAATGTTAAAGGCGGCTTCTGGAAGGTTTTTAAATCTAATTAGACCGTGAAAATTTTGTAAAAATGTGCTTTTACGTGCTGGTTATCTCTCTTAATTTTGGCAGTTACTTACTTACTAACGATCAGATTATTACTTAAAGACATGGTCTATATTCTTAATTAAATTCAGAGTAAATAAGTAAGTACTTAACTTAAAAACACAAACAGTTAACAAGATGTCTGTATACAAATTTTTAATTTTTGCAAATAAAATGAGAAAGGAAAATCATGACGAGGCGAGATTTAGGAAACTTCTATAGTTTTAATATACAGTAGATATACATCTAGATGAAAACAGCTTATGACTTCTAAATTTACAATGTTATAATGAATTTTTTTCTCCATCCATTTTTCAAACAACATTTACCTCAAAAAGTGAAAAAAATACGTTAAGGGGGATTTTTAAGAAACACAATATAGAACTTAAATTTCATCAAAATCAAACCACATTGATAAATTCTTGCAAGATTTTGAAGTTATACAGATAAAAGAACTTTTAATCAAATGATGGTATAAAATTAAGTTTTCGTTAACATGTTGATTTCCGAAAAAAAAATTAAAAAATGGGTGATCCTTCCTGTCTTTTTTACGAGTATTCACGGGACTTTCTAGTCTTTTTTTAGGGTATGTTGCCAATAAATGAGGATTTAGAAATCCTTTTATGTTTTTTAAATCGGTACTTCACACTTCGATAAATTTTACAATAATTTGTATATTTTTTTTAGCTATTTTTGGATAGGGCTGGAAGGAGAACCCTTATAATTTTTAACTTACTTTTGCTTCTACCCGCAATTACTATAGGTTTTTCTTTAAATGGTTAAAAATATTAGCTGGTACCAAAGTAAGAATAAATTTCAAAAGTGAAAAAGTCTACCAATTTTTTGGGAAAATCCTAAAAAATGGTATGTTTTAACATTTTCCGAATTAAAAATTCTTTAGCATTTTAAGGAAGCGCTATCAAAACAAAACTTACACCATCAGGGGACGGATTCTTTGAAATTTTGTTAAGATATTTTTTGTGTCCGTGTTCAAACCACGATAAAATACTATGTTTTTCTTACAATCATGTTATTTTCTATCGTGCATGTAGTGATCTTTTGTTCTTTAAATTGTATTAAAGATTAAATTAGGAGTGATGGTATTTCAAAGAAAATACATTTTTAGGGCAACCAGATATGGGGCACTGTAAAAAAATACAATTTTCGCGAATTATCACAGTAATTTAAGTTATTAAAAATCAAACATTTGAAATCATCTAAACCTGCCACTACTAGCTAAAGTATAAATTGCGAAAGATATGCATCCGTAAGCCGGAAACATCTTAAATGATTGTGGTTACATGCCTCCAGATAGCAGAGATATAACCTTCCTTTGTACCACTACCAGAAATACCAATGAAGATTGAAATAATTCTGTCAATCATAACTTTTTACCAAAATTAAAATTCGACTAAAAATATGTGATGGCCCTAATCAAACTACTTTTTTGTATAAATAAAAAACACATGCCAATAGAGTGCATTTTGTTTTGCATTTGTTCAACTCTCGCTTTTTTATTATTACAGCAGAGATTTATACACGTATTAGTTGCATTTGTAAATGGAACTCTATCATAGTAAAAGATATATTAACCAACATTTAGTTGAATTGTTGTTTTCCCCCCAGTCCTATTATGAACCTATTTCTTGCCACCTAATCTGGCATTTACTCAATGTGAAACTAAAACTGTTATTGCTATTGTTGAGCATGTGAATGTGTAACTGTGTGCCAGTTTACCATGGACAAGCCCCAAAGGTTTTTATTGTTTTGGTGTTGTAAATGGAATTTTCATATTCCATTCATCTCTTCAGTATTTGTTGGCAACAAACAAATTACAGCTGTTCGCAATGTTTGCTGCAAAGAAATAATACATTTCGACAATTGGAAACATATGAGTGCTAAGAAATAATAATAAAGAAGTGGTTGTTTTTATTAATTTTTTTATTTGGCTTTATTTTTGCTTCGTTTAGTCTGTCTTATTGAGTTGGTTTTCTTTACTTTTTGGCTCTGACATTTGTAGAGTTTTCTCGCTGAAGGTTTATTTGCTGTTTTGAAATCAGGTGGGAATTACTTTGGCAGAAGACAAAAACAACAACAAAAAACCTTAAACAAAGTATACAAAAGTTTTAAGAAAACAAAAAAGTCGTGACAATTGACTCAAGGGGCCACCAAGTAGACAATATATTCAGTTAGACTAACAACTCTATGAGTCCGAAGTTGCAACAACGAAAACAACAACAAAAACAATAATAACAACAGCAACAAAAATCATTGTCATTAGTCAAAAGTTCAAAGCCTTAACAAAGGTTTTGTATATAAAAACATTAGCAACGAGAAAAATTTTTTGTAATTTACAACACCAAGACAATTTTTCTTTCCGAAAGTCTTTAATAAGTTTTAAAATAAAAATTGAAAAAAATAGGTTTCTTTCAATGGTTATTTTATTAGATGCTTGAAAACTATCGATATCGATAATTATGGTTGAAAGCGGAGAATATCAAACGTTGTAGGATATTTCTGTTCAGTAAAGTGTGAATAATCATAATGATTCATTTAACGCCAGAATATCGCCTCCAAATTGTGGAAATTTAGTAAAAAAATTTTAAAAAACACACCGAAATTCATCGAGTTTATCAGCCATTTTATGATCTTGGCCGATAGCTTAGTGACCAAGCAATTCGTTTAGTTGTTAATCATTTTCGCTCTAATTTTACTCTAGGAAATATGCGTACTGAAGATAATATTGCATGTGTAGGGCGAGGAATTGGAGAAAAAGCCGAATCGTGAAAATTTTTACAGGAGGATCTTAAAACCCTATAAATTGCACATTGGGGCCGCTGTAGTCAAAGTGGTAAACACGTGGCTACAAACCTGGCTGCGGCAACCAAAAAATCAAAATGTTTGTTTTCTGTTTAATGGTATAAATACACATTCAGAATTAACATTAAAACATGCAGCCTCCTTCGTCGGTACTTCTCATAGCATATTCGCCGGTGAAGTAAAATAACTAATAAAATGGCTATAATATATCTTTCTCTTTTCACCATCTATTTTATCTCTCATCTTTCCCTTTCCTGAAGAATGTAGCACGGTTACAAAAATAACTAAATAGACATTATTGCCTGAAGAGTTACTTCTCTTTATAAAAAAAAAAAAAAAAAATACACATTGTGAAAGAACTGAAGCCAAACTGCATCGTATTTTTGCTAATTGGGCTCAATAAAAACTGCCAGATTATGAGCATCGTTAAAAAAGAATAATATTTTAAAATGAAGTTCATATCTGGTTAATGGATTTCGTGAAGAAACAAAGCCTTATGAAGCATTTGATCGGTCCTTATTTATTACGAAATGAGGAAAGAGTCGCTGTTACGGAGACCGACGAGCGCTATCGAGCCATGATGACTGAATTTTTGCTGACAAAAATTGGTCAGGCTAATACTAAAGTTATTTGGTTCCAAGAGAACGGTACAATTTACCATGCAGCTTAACAATCGATTTGTTGCAAAATAAATTTGGTATCAATTTTATTTCTACAACTGGTCATATCCAGACTGGAATCCTGGTTCGTAAAATTAAATGCCTCTGGATGACTTTTCTTGAGGCGATGTTTTATGAAGACAAAGCTGAAACTCTTGAAGATTTAACGCCATACGGCGAGATTTTTTGAAAAAAGTAGTCAAAAATTTAACTAATCAAAAAGACAAAGTAACTCGTGGCGGACATCACTGTTTCACGGGCTATTGCTTTTTTCTTAGTTCAGTTAATATGTACAAAGTTTCGTTTGATTTTTTTGCAGTTGTACTATAATGGCCAATAATTAACAATAAAATTTAGTTAAAAATAAAGAGTGTCCCTTTATGGCTTTATTTTTATATATATTTAATAGATCTTTAAAATTTATACAGACTGTGTATTTTCATTTCTACTATTATAACAACAATAGTAAACTTAAACTAAAGGGTGCGGTCATAGTGATACCATATTCACGACTATGGCTTTATTTTATATATAGAGAATCAAAATTTACATATAATATGTAGTATGATCGCTAGTACGACAAGTTTAAGAATTAAAGGGTGTCCTACAGAGACATGATTTATACGTATAAAAATAGACTTTCAAAATTATTACAGGTAGGCACTTCAGATAATGTAATACTATTTTTACAACAAATAACAATGTAATAAAATAAAATTAAATACTAAAGAGTGTCCCGTAGAATACGTTTCCTTTCATATAAGGCTGCTCTTTTAAAATTTATAATAATGAATTTAATTTAAATTTAAAGGGTATCCCCATAGAAGATCTTTTCTTTTGTACAGCAAAAGCCAGGTATTTAAAACTTGCAATAACAAAAACAATTAAAATAAAAATTAAAGGCGACCGTTTGATTGTGGGCAACCCTTTATAAATTAGTCCAACTTCTGCTTGGTAAATTTAATGAACAAGAAATAATTTAGCTTATGATCTCTGGAAAAGTTAACTGAAGCTATAATTTTTAAAATTATTTGATTTGTATTGCAGTATCAAGAAAATAACATCCTCGACTTAAAGTGATTGTGTTCAGTGAAATTTATAACTCAGAGAATTCTCAAGAAAAAATTTAGCCTTGTTACAAAAAAAAAAATATTCGCTGTTAATTTGTTTCCTTAATTTAAGCTGACTATGTCCTTGAGACACGGTTTCTGTTCAACTGAAAACTCGCCAAGTGTGAAGTTGAATTTCTTGTGTCTGGCAAAGAAATGGCTGTCTACTTTTTAACAACAAAATATTTACCGCCAAATTAAAGAAAGCTGCATTAAAATATGAAATATGGCTGTATATTTTTCACACAAGATTTGATGTGTTTTTGTGAATCAACTCTTTTGTAAGAATTCTCTATTTCTCTTACCCAACAATTTTATAGCTAAAACTTTAAACTACTTTTAGTAGGTTTCTTTTATTTATTTGACTACAACAATTTAAAATGATTTCATTTTTTTTTTTTGCTAATAAAAGCTCTCTTAGTTCTTTAATATTTGTATTTAATATGTATGCAAATTCAATAAATGCAGCAACAACATTTCAATAAACCCACATAAATTATCTTGCAGTTGGAAAAAATCCAAATGTTTTAAATAAATTGACATTTTAATAAGCACAATTGGTTTTAGGGTTTTAATTTTGATTTCGTTTTTTTCTAAACGAAAACTCGTAAATTAAAAAAGCAAATCTTATTTAAAGATAAATAAATTTGATTTAAATTGTTTTTTAAACGAAATAATTGTACACACCTTTTAAGGTAAAGTATTTTCATACATAAATATATTCTTATACTTGAAATAAAGAACTAAGCAATAAAAAACAAAAATATGTTTACAGCTGAAAGTTTAATGTGAAAACGTAGTATTTTTATTGCCTATTTTTGTTTTTTTTTTTAATTAAGCGAACCAATGCCTAATCATTGAATAATTAACAATGCACCGCACTTAAGTGTAAATTATGGACTAAATTCTTCACCCGAACCATGTATGATTGTTATGGGTGCAAATTGTCATGGCATAATATTACAATTATTTCTGTTTCAATTGATATAAAAGGCACGTGTTCTCGCCAAAATGAAAACTTTTAATTTCCATACGATATTTTTTTCGTTTTTATCATTTAGTTTCCTTAAGATTAGTTTTAGTCATAACTTTATTGGAATTCAAAGGACATATAGAACAATACGCGTACAACTAATTTGTGTATTAAAAGTAGAAACTCAACGATACTAAATTATAATTAAAATTTTTATCGAAAGTAGCTAATATGCATCGAAAAGTTGGAATAACAAGAGTTTATAATATATAATCTTGTGCAAGTTTTAGTTTTGTAAATACTCTACTATTGGATGGTACAAGAAAGTTAATTTAAAACACACATAATATAAATCAATTGTATTATAGTATTTCTAATTTTGAAACTAATTGTTACACGAATTTTTTGTAGTATTATAAACATATAAATAATTTTTAATTCGTTATTTCAATTTATAAGTTTATTAAGAAAAACGAATTATTGTGTTAATTTTCCAAAAAAAAAAAACAAGAAAAGTTAGACTTTACCGGAATATAAAGTACCATTTTTTGGATTGCTACATCCGTCGCCAGCATTCCTTGGATTTATCTGCTTTGAGTTCTTTACGTTATTAAAATCAGCGAATTAACTACAAACAAAAATATTTCGTTCTAAGACTTGACACAAAGTTTTCTAAGAGTTTAGTGTTCGATTCATTAACGAGGTAATTAAGAAATAAAAAATTAAAAATTAATATACAAAATAAATAACATACAAAATATCATAACTAATAAAAATAAATAATAAATATTTGCTATTTTGTATATTTATATTTTTGTGAGTCTATCACGAAAAGCAACCAAAGCTCAGTTGCGTTGAGAACGCGCAAAGCCACTAATGTTAAATTTAGTATTATGTATTGCAAATTTTTAAAGTTGCCATAAAGTTGTCGATAATCTTTAAGCTTTTTCCAATTCAGGATTTGAACCGTGGATATTAAAGTAAATTAAAATTTATTATTTTCTGGCTAAGGTTCAATTACTAATTTAATAATTAAAAGTCTTTAGAAAGAAAAAATTATTTATAAATACATGCGGACATTTTCCAAAGAAAATAAGAAATAAATAAATTAATTAATTACTTATGAACCTAAGCCAGAAAATAATAAAATTTAATTCATTTAGTTATCGATAATCGTTATTTTGAAATTTCAGTAACTATAGTAATTGCATATAAGCAAACAACTTTAAACAAACAAAAAGTAAATAGGAGTAGAAAAAATTTTATTTTTAACGATGATTAACTCAGTTTTTGATGAAAAAGACATACAAGACGTGGCATCTATTAGAATGAATTTTAGAGATAACTATAATCCCTTAGAATTACCATCTGTACTGTGAGTAAATGTTTATGTTTACTATAATTTTAAATAATCAATTAGATCTTAGCTTTAAGGCGAATTTTCGCCTTTAAAAAAACGCCATTGTTTATTTGGTAAAATATTAAAAAAAAATCAAAATAAGCCATTGAGCGACAGTTACATTTGCATATGCCTAATTAATATCTCAAATTGTTGTCTTTTGGTGATTTTAACCATTATAAATATATGTAGTGTTTAAAATATAAATCTTTTATAGAAAAAATAATTACTTTTAAATTTAAATTTTTATTTCTTTTAAACAGCAACCAGTAATAAACGGTTGCCGAAAAATTCTATTCTATGAAATGGACAACTCTCATTAGCCAGTTGCTATTCGCCATGTAATTTTGGCAACTGGCAATTCCACTAAACTTTGGTTGCTTTCGATATTAACACCCATTAAATAATTTTTGCACTCAAATCATTACTAAATAAAACATAAAATTACTTTACTTTATTTTAGTAAATATTTTTACATACGAGACCATATAATAATTCAATCACATTAACATTTTCAACCATACTATATTTTAATTTAATCGTTTAATACTTATATTTGAATATAATATTACATTTAACCATAACAAATTTACATTTCAAACATAATTATGTTTATACCTTACCATGTAATTATTATGCTAGACAACAATATGATTCTAAGACCATCTATATTATTATTAAATGTAACACTACTATGTTTTGATTACAACAATATAATAAAAGCATAATGTGTTGCCCTTAGATAATGGTCGTCTTAAACAATTTTTACGGGGTGATTTTTTTCTTTTTATCAAATACTCAAGCTCTAACAAAAACCATACAGTTTTCTAAAGTATGACAACATTATTGAGAGAATGCCTATAGCTAAATAAGCATATAAGAATAACTATTCTTAATAAAATAGATCGATTGATTTCTATGACGATTTTAGCATTTCAAATTGTGCGGAAAATATTTGTTTGTGGTTCTGTCCAATTTTTTTTTATTAGGACCAGCACTCATAAGATGACCCCTACTTATGCAATGCATTTTGCCAAAACTACTATATTAAGTTATGGAAAAGAGGATAGAGGGAGTAGTGCTGATGGATATTTGATTTGAATCTTTGCAAATTGAAAGAGACAGAAAAGATCTCTGTAGAGAGTTTATTCTATTTACGAACTGTTTGGCGATGCACTGGTCAATTGACCACAAAGGAATGCGCTCTTGATGCACAGCGCGTTGAGCGTACGTAATTACGGTTATCAGTAACAAGTTCGCTGATTTCATAAGAGTACATTCCGTTATTGTAACGATGCTCGATGTGAATCAATAAAGATGAATACCCTACTGTCACCAATTATTATTTGTAAACACTGAAAAACTTAAAGAAGTTGCCACATTTTTTTCTCGTACTGATAATTGAAAAAAACCCGGAACGTTCTTTAGCTTGTATTGAAAATCGAAATAAATATCTCTCACAAGATCTTCAAAAATAACAAGATTATGCTTAAAAACTCAGGTTTTTAATTTAAGGAGGAATAAAAGTTAGCGATTTAATTAAGACCCATTTTTAATATTTTGCTTCTCATTAAAAAAAAAAACTGAAAGTATAAAAACTAAACCAAATCCATTTTTATACGCTATTGGTTTGTTAACAAATTTTATAGTTTAAGTCATTTAAATAATTTCTAAATAATAAAAATCCTTAAAATGGGTATTTCTTTCTCTCTGTAATTAATTGTTTTTATATACAATTATTTTTAACCATAAATTTCTACATACCAATTTTACATCAACCTAATAAACCAACAAATAATTTAATCTCAATGTTGGTTTAATAACATGAGGAAACCTTAAAACGTTTAATAATTTCTTCTTGAAAAAACCTGTCATTTCAATTAAATTCATTGACCCTTTAACCTAATGTCATGACCCCTTTTGTTACAGTGTTTTTTTTTTCTCTCTGCATACAAAAAAGTAGACTAATAATTATCCTTTTTTTTGCAATGTGCCTGAATCCATGCTGCAACATTGTTTCAGTTTATTGTTTTGCTGCTGCCACATTCAATCTATTTAGTTTGCACCACAATGTTGTAGAATTACTATCTTGTCTAATTTTGTCTTTTTTTTTTCTTTTTTGTTTGCGTTTGCTTCCTTTTACTGCTTTTGTTTATTTCCTTTTATTTCCGGGTTAATGAACGCATGCAACAGCAGAAAAAATTTTTAATGTTTAACTGGGCACATTATTGATTTTTCTGCTACTGTTTTTTCGTTACGTGTTTTTTTTTTTTTTTTGTCTAACAAACCTGCAAACAACTTCTTATTAACTCGTTTTTCCGTTTTATATTAAACATTAAAAAAAATTGAAAAAATTTCATTACAATGTAAAACCACTAAAGGCCTGTTATTGTAATAGTTTGTTTGCATGGTTAAACACAGTCCTGTCGTCTTCCTTTTTTTTATTCTTTTCAGATAACAGGGTTTTATTTTGTTTTATTATAAAAACAAGCAGTTTAAAATGTAGTTTATGTAAATGTGTTTGTTTATTTTTAAGATAGAGAAATGTTTTCTTAAAAAATATAAAAAACTTTTTCTCTCTTTTTTTATTTAACTTTAAAGTGTTTTTAATTTTAACCAGAAACCATGTGGCTAAAAATGTCTTTTTTGTAAACAAACTTTTTGTGTTTTTTATTTATTTATCTATGTTTTTTTCTGTTTTATTCTTCCCCAAAAAGCCGGTCAAACATAAAGTTTTCCTAAAGAAAATGTTCCTTTTATCAGCGTGTATTATTTTGGTCATATCATGATGTCTACATTATAAGAGTATAAAGTTATTAAAAACAAGAAATATATATTTTAAATAATGCAAAAACTTAAGGCATAACAATGATTACAAATTTTATTTTTATTGCTTTTAGAGTTTTTTTTAATGAAACTTCAAATATAAAATTTTTAAAAGAAAAACTTTGGCGACTGTTTAGAAAGCTACGTTAAAATCATGCAGTAGACTTATCACAAGAGTTTTACTCTTTTAAAGACATATAACTAGAAAACCTAGCTTATGTATTTTGAAGTTCCTGCCATTCTCCATTCTATAAGATAACAATACAACAGGACCCTCCTTAATTTTAAAGTTTGGTCTGATGGTATTTGAAATTATTCAACAGTGTTTTCTGTTGTAGTCGGAGTTATCAGTTGAACTGAGTTCACACACGTAACTTTTTGTTACAACAATTCCTATTTTTTCTCACCCATAAAATGCAGAATTGTTTCAAGAAAAATTGACGTGAGTGGACTCGGTATTAAGGATACTTATGTTCTTCTAAAGTGAGAGTAAAATAATTACCGCTAAAATACGTCGTATTTTCCAATCTTTCAAGGACAACTCTTTAAAAACTTTAACAGTTCGAAAACATCATAATTCAGTGTTAATATTTGTTTAGAGTTTCAAAATAACATTCTTTTTAAACATCGTCTCACAAAGTATGATTTTTTTCTTTTTAGATTTAACTGGGTTAAGGTTTTTACTTTTGTTACCCTTAAATCTCCATACCTCGCTTTCTAATTTTGCTGTAGGTATTTTGCTTATTTAGTAAAGAGTATTATCTCTAGCTCTGGCAAATCTGAGATATTTTCTCGTTCAGTATTCTCCTATACACTTGATAATTTTTCTTCTTCGGTTGGACTGTTTTATTTTTTCGAAGCCATTTTTAAACCCTTCACCAGAAAAGGTGAAAAAAGGATATAAATTATTTTGTCATTTCGTTTGTAGTTTTTACAATATCCATATCCAACTTCATAAAGTATATATGTTTTGACTTCTTGAGCATAGCGAATCGATTGCAAGCCGATATTCGTTCGAGAAGAACAACTAAACTCTCGTCGGTACGATGATGGGAACTATCAGTATTTTCCACCAGCAAGCTAGCATGAATAGTACGTTTCTTATTTTGGACAAAAATTTTTTAATATCCCAAGCGTTGGGCGGCTTTTTTTATGACAGTAAAAATGTATTAGTGTCATAATAACACATTATTTAAAAAAACATTGGGCTTGGAGCCATAAAAAAAAATGTTTGCCCTACATCGTGCGGCGGATGTACCGCTTTAGTGTCAGTTAAATAAATTTTTCTCTGCATTGGAACATCAAGGCGATTGTTAAATGTGTGCATCAAGCCAGCTTAGATTTTTTCCTAAAACTTAATAAGTGTCCAAAGAATACGAGGCAGCGCTGAGGTAAACGAAAATGCATAGTAGCATTGTGATGTGATATGTCTCCTATTACTCTCTTTTTCTAATAAAGTGTGCATTCTTAAGAAGGTCAAGTGGTAACATAAGACTATTCCCCCTTGGGAGCAACAACAACCAACAAACAAACAACTTAAGAAACATTCTATTAAATATTCATGCATATTAAAATGTTTTTTTATTCCTCACTCCTAATTTTATTATAATTTTTGTTTTAAAAATTCTTACGTACAAACAATATGGTTCTTTACTTCTTTAGTTATTTCCTGCCACTTATTTTTCGTTTAGAACATCCTTGGAGGAAGATATAAAAATGAGAAAACTAAATTAAATATTTCGATACTTTTGATGAAGAAATAAACGAATATGATGTCGTTGACTATGAAATTGTTACTTCTGATGGTACTGTTACAAATACTTTTGATTGTTCATGTTGTTGTTGTAATTGATAATAAAAAGGAATGAAATTTCAAAATTATTTAAATGTTTCTTTGCAAGAATTTTTGTTTTTAAAAGATTTCCATTACAAATTGTTTGAAAGTTTTGAGGAGTGTTCTTTTCTTTTTTGATGGTAATAAGAGTTAAGTTTTCATTGGCAAATTGCTAAAAGACTGTTAGGAATGAGACAAATAAAAGTATTTTCCTTTTTATGGCTAAATATTTTTACTTTATTCTCCATTAAGTCTTTATTATTGTTTCTGTTGCTATGGGCATATTTTATTATTTGCTTTTCCAGCTGGTAAACATCGAAAAAAATATCGTTAGCAGATTTTAAAAGTGAATTGAAAATTTTCTGCTATAAACACCGTTTTGCAGAGAACAAATCAGTCATCATCCAAGGTAGGTAACAGTGAGGGAGGTACTATATCACTATAATGCTGTGAAATATCTTAAGAAATCAATATTCTGTAGCTGTCCAGAAATCTGTGCCTCACGATAAATAAAGCGAGGCGTTTGCATAAAAGAATTCATGTGTCTACAGCTGCGACAGTGATCTTGAAAAATTTCCGAGTCGACGTGCATTCTTAGAAAGCGTCCATTGACACATCAGTTCTACCAGCAACCTTAACATATTGTTACGAACATAAGATCTGGCAACCCTTATTTTTGTTATCCGTATGTGCGTGGTTAAAATAGAAGGTGAAAAAGTTCCTTACATTACCATTGGTTGTTTGTCTATAGAATAATACGACAATGAGCTAATATAAGTTGAGTAATCTCAATGGCTGCGTTGGTATAGGCACATACTGCAAAACGGAAGATCACGAGTTCGAGCATACCTTCGTAAATGCCTATAAAGAAAAAATAATAATTAGATAAGCTTACTAAAATTTGAGAAACAGCACTGCAAACCACCGGGACAGATAATAAAGTAAGAGACGTCTGTTCACCGAACTGATCAAAACGCGGCTTGAAAATGATGTTATCACATCGAAAGCGCTCGCCAAATGTACCAAATAAACAGCCAGTGACGTCGGTCTTCAGCTAAAGGTATGACAACTCGCGGAACAAATTCGATAAATTTAATACTAAAAGACATCTATTTAATATGAGAATAGCAGATAATTATCAAAACACTCTTTATAATAAAGTGAAAGAGGTCTAGCTCTTAGCGTAGAGAAGTAACAACCTGATAACAGTGTATAGCAGATGTAAGTTGTGGCTTTTGTATTTAAAGGGGGAAGACTGGCTTGGCTGTAAGGCGAGGTGGAGTGGCCTGTGGATAGTTTAGGTTATTAAACAAGGCATCGAGTAATTTATATCTCGCTGGAGTCACAAAGTAGTGTAGCGTGGATGGCGGCGTACGTAATAACTCATGTTTAGTAAATACGAAATCATAGGATCCTAAAGACGTAGAATCAAGAAGTGTAGCCAGAAGCCGTAGAGGAGTAAAGAAAATAGCGAACTTATAATTTTCCAAAGTGGTATTTGCAATCAAAAGAATGCGTACATTCTTTCAAAAAGAAAAAAACGAAACAATATCATTCCGATTTATATTTTTTAATTTTATGCGACGTCTCCATCTGGCAACATTAAATGCGTACAAATTTATTCACCTATTTTAACAGCTTGAGAAAAGATACTTTTGTTCCAAGCTTAATTGTGTCTCACATTGGATTAGAGATATTCAAGGTAAATCACGTATTGATTAACTCGCCCTAATGTCTGTTACCAAGGCAGTTTTTTGTGCGGGGACCTCAACAAAAATAATGACAGAAAGCCAACTCGGTCTTCACAACTTCTTTATATATTGGCTGACTATTATTATCGACGTTGCAGAATAGCAGCAGTATCAGCTATCATAAAGTCGAGTACATGCTTCTCGCATAATAAATATTTCTACTTGAAATATGTTGCTCTCATCAGGAAGAACCTTTCATAACAGTCGCGATATTTTTACTTGTCATTGCGTAGAACAAAGTTTCTTTTACCTTCTGAAAAGCAAAATAAAAAATATGAGCGAAATCTTTGGATATCTATGATGTCTGTAGTAAGCAGTGTTGCTACAGACTTGTTTTCCAAAAACTGTAACAAAAATTTTGCTTGATCTGTAAAACAATTTTATAAACTGCATTTTAAACTTTGTTAAAAGATTACTTAAAAACGCTAAATAAAAATTATATTAAGCGTTCTAAAAAAAATCCAATTTTATACCAAAAAAGCTTCAAGGGCAACAGTGTTCCATATAAAAATGATAGAAATATGTTAGTGCAAAGTTGTTTATGAATTAATTTCGGTCATTAATTTCTAGCTGGAAGTTAAATCTAAGCAGAGGCAGATCCTTCCATCTTAAATTTATTTGTGCATATCCAGGAATCAAATTTCGCTGCAATATTATGAAAACAATCTTGTTGATTCACAAGCACTTATAGATTGTGAAGCGTACATCAAATTTTAAATACTATTTCCGCAAAAGTTAAGAAGAATCAATTCAAATTACAAATGAGATTTTGCTTTCTAAGCGAGAAATTTAATTTTAAGTGCTTGAAAGCAATTCAAGTCCTTCATCTTTTTAGCTCCTTTAGACCGTTAATACTTTGTTGCAAATCTATAAAAAAAAAGAAATACAATTAACGAAATATTTACTCAAACACATTTTTTAACTTAAACTAATTGCCTCTAAATGCATCATTTTGTTTGAAGTAAAAAAATTTATAGAATATCGTCTAAAAACTAATGACAATACACCACAAAATTTATTTTCTTTTTTCTTTTACAATCTCCACACCACTTGAAAATCACTAGAAATCTGCATGTGGTAGTCTGGGTATGTGGTGTGGAATGCAAACGTTAGACTACAGAGTTTTTGTTGATGAAATGAGAAAAATAAATTTTTTAAATTGAAATGTTCCTGTCAGAAAATAGAGGAAATCTAAAAGTTTATGTGTGTTAAAATAGAAGCAGAAAATAACATAAGTAAAGAAGAGAGCTGCATTAAACTGAAAATAGAAGGTTTTTGTTTTTAAGATAAATGAATAAATTTAAAACTTTCGGTTGTTTTTAAATTAATTTAAAAAAAGTTAATTTAAATTTTCATTTGCTTTTTTGGGTGCTTTAAAGTTCTCTTGTTTCTAAGTGCAAATTTGATGTGTCTGCCTATTCTAGTTCTCTCGAAACATGTCACACACTTTAATTTTTAGTATTTGTTGTTATGGTGTATTACTCATAGCACATCTTCTGCGAAACTTTCGAGAGACTACCTATTACACTTCCATAATTATGGTAACAATATTACACTTTTTGTTCGGAACCTTAAAAAGTTCTTCTAATTTTATTGCACTTTAACTTATATTGTAAAAATTTCTTCGCGTAAATACTTTAATTTATTTTTAATCCAAGCGATTTTAAGCACTCTTCCGGAAATCAAGGCTTACGATTATTTAGTGACAGCAAAAAATGCAAGATGATGCAACCTATTGGATTTCATAACAGACCATTATGTCTTCTGAAATTTTAATAATCACCCTTATCTCCGTTTTAAACTAAAATAGAATATACAAATAATACAAAGTAACAAAATTGTGGAAAAAATATAATCGTATCAAATCGTACCAAAAATATAAAATAAACAAATAAAAAAATAATTATTTTCTCTCTCGCATTTTTACTATTTCACTGTTCTTGTACGAATTTATTCTATTTTCAAAATAATACAGCGGTTGTCGTATGTCTAGCTAAAACAAGACCAAAGGCAACATCGAATAGACAAAAAAAATGAAGAAACGTCCAAAAACTATTAAAGCAATAGCAACAGCAGCAACAACAACAATTACATTACAAAAAAAAATTTAAAGAATTGTTTTAATAAACATCATCTTTAATAACATCACAAAAATCAGAGACTGAATCAACTTAAAGAAACGTCAACGTAAACATCAACATCATCATCGTAATCATCATTAGTTTTAGTATCATAAGCATCAAAAAGATTTCATTACTCTGTCTATTTGATTAAAGGAACAGATGCAGCAAATGTTTGTTATTGGTTGTGACACATTAGCAAAAGACAAATACTGCACTAAGCTAACACATACATACTTTACACAGACTTATACTCAATCGCTATAGAGGGGCAGTTCCAAAATTTTACGAGGTGACTGGTTAACTCTAGTATTTTAAATTTAATTCTCAATAGATTCCCTCATTAGAACAAAATTTATTTTTCTGCGTTAATACCGAGGAAAAACATGGTTGAGGTAACTATAATCTAGGAGGGCCATATTATGGTTACATGCAAAACATAGCATTTTTATATTTTATAATAAGAATATAATTGGTCTTATAACTATGTTGCTGTCTAGTATAGCAATAACATGATACAGTAAAATTATTATTATGAATAAAATATTAGCAAGCTATTAACTTATGTTAAATATAATGTTTAAATATAAACATAAATGGTTTAATTAAAATATCACAAAAGTAGTTTTATATAAAACGTAAGCTAGCAATCCAGTTATAAAACTGGCTGTAAAGCGTTCTATCCAGTCCAAGAACAAAATATTTTTAAAGTCAGATATTAACTACTTGCTTTTAATCATACTTTGATTAATAATATTAAACTATGGTTAAATATATTATAATATTTTTGATAATTTATAAGGCTTTGGTTGTGGTGTGGATATTAATAAGTTAAAACCATTTTTGAATTATATTTATTCATAGTAACCATATCATGATTAAGTATACACAAAAAATGTTTATTATGGTTGAAATCTTTTTTAAAACAACTATATCTTGATTGCCGTAACTACACATTATTATAAAAAAACATAATATGGTTATTAAGACCATATCAAAATGCTGTTTTTTCCTTTACAGCTTAGTTCCTAGTTATTGCGATTGTATAAAATGAAGCCTTATCCTTTCGTAACACATATAAATTCTTCGCTACATTTCTTGGATAGTTATAAAAATTTGGTTAATTAATTAGAATCTTAGAAAATGTTAATATAGTTTTTTACTTCACCTTTTAATTAATATTTTATTATTTAAGTTTTAAACACAAGGTTTTCATTTTTTATATATATATGGGCGATTCCATACTGTAATACGGGATAGTCGTAAACATTTAAAGTAGAAAAAAGAAATCATAATTTACAAGATTTTTGTTTTGATTATAAGCCTAAGTTATGACCCCTGATTAACTCTTTTGATGGTGCTATATCCAATATAACCAATTTTTAGTTTTAGAGATAATTGCAAAAAACTAAGACTGTTGTACAAGACAAAAAAAGTCTTTCTGAGAAAAATATATATAATAAATAAATAAAATATCCTAGAAAATAATAGTGATTATTTACTCAAGTCAGCGATTTCGCTATAAACACTAGATGATCAAATGCTAAAAAAAACTTGTATATCGTGCTTTTAAACCAAATATATAAAACCTAGAGTTAAAATAATTATGTACCAAGCCTTAATTAGACCGATTTTGACTTACGGCTGTACTATTTGGTTTAATATATCCCCGTCGGTCATGGAGAAAATAAGAATTTTTGAAAGAAAGTGTTTAAGAGCATGCACCTAATTATACAGATCCCCTCAAACTGAATACTTAAAATACATCCCAAACAAAAAATTATATACTGAGGCAAATATAATAAGAATAGATAACTTTATAATTAAATTAATAAGAAATAATATTCTAAGATGTTCACAATGCATTGAAAACAATCTAATATTGGCACCATACTATACGGATTACAAATATCTATCAAAGTCCATAGAAACAGGATTTGTTCCCCCCGAAGCATTTGTATATATTGATTATAAAAATACGCTACAGAATGAGAATGGAATTCCAATATTTTATCATAACTATAGACGGGCTAATGACAAA
This sequence comes from Cistogaster globosa, assembly GCA_937654795.1. Taxonomy (NCBI): domain Eukaryota; kingdom Metazoa; phylum Arthropoda; class Insecta; order Diptera; family Tachinidae; genus Cistogaster; species Cistogaster globosa. The sequence continues at coordinate 17,656,721 of OW569407.1, forward strand.
AAAATTAATTGTAATTTACAGCAATTGGATATGAGATACTGTACAAGAATATCAAGCAAAGATTTAAAATTAGTCAAAAGTACAAGAGCCAAGAAATTCTGGTGGTTATTTACATAATGTATAGTCTATTTTCTTTTTACTCCCTTGACAAACCCTTACAAACTACTTAGATAATAAGGCAATGTTTTTTTATTTCCCTAATGGTAGAAATATTTTCATTGCATTATAATGAGTATATATATGTATATATTGATGATTAGTATACATGAAATGTGAACTAATATTATTTTGGTCAAAACAAATTTTAATATATAAATAATACTCGAGTGCCCTGTAAGGGACATTGTATATTCAAAAAAAAAAAAAAAATGTTATTGTTAACTAGTGTTTATTATAGTATGTAAATATAATATATTCTGAATAAATAAACAAAAACAAAAAAAATCGTGCTTTAAAAATATAAGAAAACAGCTAAAATATATTTACCATATATTGTTATAGTGAACATTATATTGTTCTTATAACCATACTACAACCATGATTATTTCCTGCGTGAAAGTATAAAAAATGCCTTTAACCAAAGTTCGCCCTGACAAGTGACACATTGTTTTTGTTTTTCGATAATGGCACGAGAGTTGATTTGATCTCAAGGGAATTAATAATGTTGTAATTTATTGAATTGTGTCCACATTTAATGAGGCCAATGAGGCTTTGATGCTTAAATAAAAATCTTTAAGATCTATCTCAGAGGCTAATAACTTGTAGCATCGGACCTTGAAGTTCATGTCAGTGGAAATTCTTTCCAAACAACGACTTTAGAAAAAGTTATGAAGATGAGAAAAGAAAGCCCTAAAGTAGAAACATGTTAAATTTCTGATAAGTAGGTAACTGAGTTACATTTTTACAATAATCGTTTTAATCCAAGAGTTTTAAATCATTGTTTTTCAGCCGTGATAGCCACGTCGATATTGTTATGTTATTACATTATTTTTAAAGGCTCTATGGCAACTTGTATTACAGATGCCTTAACAATCTCATCTGCTGTTCTCTTTTACTAACTTTATCTACCGTGATTATTTAACGACTGATTTCCTTTTCGATATCTTTTCGTGTTTTGCTATACAATCGCCTTAACATTCAGAGCTGCTGTTTTAATAAACTGTAAACTTCTGTTACTCATTTTAAGCTGACACATAACAATTGTTTTCCTCTCGCGCACCGCCTCCACTTAACAACAATTTTTTTTCCTGATACTCTAGCTCTGATAGGATTTGAACTCAAACTCATAGTCTCCTGTTTAAAGCCATGCGGTAACGTCTGGCAGCTCGCACATTATTTTCATTTTAATTCTCAACTAATATAGCTTTCTTTTACTATTAAAGACAAAACTAAACAATCAAATAATATGAAAATCGTTTTTTTATCTACGTTCGCTAATTCTAAAACCGCCTTCGTAAACAATTTTAATCCAAAAAATATGTACAAACAAAAAAAAAAGAGTTTTGAATTACTATTTCTATATTTTTGCTGTGTCAACACACTCTCAAATATATGGACTTACATTTTTTCTACTTTTTCTTTTGTCAAATTTGTTTAGTTTTGTAAATGGCATGAAGGAATATATTTGAACAAAACGTCTCTAGAAAATCACATTTGGTCTTTCAAATAATATTCTAACATGAATTTCAAAGAGTTGTTTTTAGATTTTTTTAATAATCTTTTTTTTTTTTTTTTGTTTTCTTAATCTGTTGTATTGTAATGTTTCGTTATTTCGTTTATTTACTTTGAGTATCATTTAAATAATTTGGACATGGAACATGAATGTTTTTCTTAAACGAAACTAACAGCAGATATTCGGAGATTGCCTTAACGAATGAAATTAATTTTTATTTTTTTTAAATAATTGTAGAATCAAAAAATACAACGGCGCACAAAGTGATTTTGAAAAGAATCTAGACTATGATTGAAAGGAAAAAAATTATTTAAAAAAATACTCGTAAAAGTAAATTGAAAATGACTGAAGCATTTTTAACAAGTGACACTTACACAAAGAGCAATTTATTATTCTCTTTTTTTGGAAACTGTTGTAGTTCGTAGGGCGATGAAATTCCTATATATAAATATAGGGATCAACGAACGGTTTTAGTGCAAGACCTTTAATTTATAGTTGAGGCAACCATACTTAAGTGTTGAGCGAATTTCTTGGCATTTTACATGTTGCACTAAATTGACATTTTACCATTATTTCATTTTTTATACTATTTCTGTGTGAATTGTTGGAACAAGAACGAGTATTTTCTTCAATTTAGTAAATACCAATTTTATAGCCGAACTTGGGATTTAGTCTCTCAGCGTGTTATTTTTTTGGTTTTTTTTATGAAATGCTTTTGTCACTGAACGGGCTATAATGTAAAGAATTATCCGTTATATTCTAGATAACACCACTCTTTATTCGTTTATATTGACATCATAAAACCTTAAAGTCTATCCATGACGAAATAGTCGTTTGTGCCGTGATATATTTTGTGCCCTCTTCTTAATGCATTATTCAATACATATTTTTCGCTTCCGATGGGTTGATTGCTCACTGTACATATTAGCTAAGGCTTGTTTAATGCCTAAAAAGGTCTACTAATATAACGGTTAATTAAAATAAAATGAGGTAAATAATCGAGCAGCTAGTCCATATGCAAGCGGTTAAATATTATTGTCTAATGATGATATTGTACTGTTATCGATAGGCTTTGGTATGAAGTGGACGTGGTTATTATCTAGCGGTCGCAGGACGAGAATCGCCCTCTCGTTTATCTATTTAAATGGAAGATAGTTTCCCATTAATATCGGAATTTTATCGCTACTAAAAAGCTTTAAATAAGCTTCCTCAAGATTACCTTAAATATTTATGCAGGTCAATTACTTTTTGGAATGCCTTATCTAAGATTGTGGTCTCTGATACAATCAATAAATGCTGAAGATAAAGCTAACCTCATGGTAATACCAGAGGTTATAAAGTATTTGAATATTTTATCTCTTAATTCTCCGAAGGTTTCTTGATAAGTCCAAAGAATGTTGATGTTTTCTTATTTAACGGAGAAAAATTTTTTCGAAGTATTACAATAAATTGGTTTTTACTTTTACATATTATTAAATTTAATACAACAAAAACAAGAAAAATTTATATAGTTTACCGGTCATACACTTTCTACCAAACTGGTTATGTTAACAACACTACATTAAAGAATTTTTAAAGCAAATAACATTTTTTTATTCCCAGCAAAATAATGAAGTAGTTAAAAAATGTGGGTATTTTCATCTCTTATTATTTATAATGCATTTCTTATAAGTTCGTTTATTGTAGTTAATTTATAACTTTTGAACTTATGAAAAACTAATGAAAGCTCATGAAAACAGAAATTATAAAAAACCAAAATTTATTGAATCATCGAATTTTCACTGGTTTTTAGCATTCATTTAAATGCCAAGCCGTTTTGTTAATGTGAAACCATGCTCGCCAATGACAAGCTAATGTTGAAATTAAAAATTTTTCCCTTAAATTGAACAAATTCGTTTTAAGGAAAACCCACAAACTAACTACTTTTTTAAAATGTTTTATTTTTGCTGGGTTGTTTTGTTATAAAACTCATTTTTTTAAATAATACGACCGAAACTAAAACAGAAATTAAAACAAAAAATATTTTTTTAAACCAAAAAAAGCTGGAGTCTATATTAAAGCTAAGTTTAAAACATTCGCTTTATAATTGAGCTCTTAATTTTATTTAAAAGGTTCATAAAACTCAATGCTTAAGCATTCACTTGAGGGTAATGAAAGTATAAAAAGGTTAAAAAAAGAAAAAGGAGTTTGCTGGTAATTTAAAGAAAATTCAACAGGCATACTCACGATATATCAACGACTCTCCCTCCGGATTTTTTTAAACGATCTTTATTTAAAAATTATCAATTAAGTATCAAAATTGTCATCGATGGAAAATTTTCTGAAATTTTATTGAAAATATTTTTTTCTTTTTTGTAAGTAGTTTATTTATACGCGAAGATCTTCTGACAAAATTACATACACATCACAGTGGGTTATAGCAAAGAAGCCAGCAAAAAATAATAAAGTCATCATTAGAAAGCCATAAATTTTTAGACGATTGTCTTTTATTATAAAACCTCGATTGGGAACGTCATTCATGCTTTGTCTTATGATTCCAATTAGCAAACGATGGAGTCATCAACAAAAAAAAAAATTACTGCTAGCTGAGTTTCCCGCATACGTTAATTGGCTTCAATTCAAATTGCCTTAACACGCTCACTGCCGCCGTATATTAAAAAAAAATTTTATTGTTTTTTTTTTTAGTGTATGTTAAGTGTTAGTGAACCATTCTGTGTTTTTAGTTTCAGGTTTGCGTTATTTTCTTTGTGTTTTTCGATTGTGACCACCGGTGGGTCACGCAGTACTCAAGTGTTAAAGAAGAGCAAATAGTGCCACGTTACCCACCGTTGGTCACAGTGAAATTTTTGAGATATTTATACATTTTAATATCATCTTTCTCATCTCATCACGTTTTAATTTTATAAATAGAAATAAAAGGAACTCAAAATGGCAAACAACAATTCTGGAATAAATCCAACCATTTTTAATGGAAACGGAGCTAGGAACGAAGACTCTGCCAGTGATGAAGTCCATTTTAAGGGATCGGATTTAGAGGATTACGTTCCATCCGAAGTTGAGTCAAGTAGATCTGACTTTTCAAGAGACTCAGAAATATCTGCAGTTGAAGAAGGTTTTCCAGATGCACCTGATAACCAGGCCGTAATGAAAATATTATTTACCACGTGACCCACCGGTGATGCATATGGCCTCACGGAAAAAATATGTGTGAACCACCGGTGGATCACATGGCAGCGAACTTGTTAATTTAGTTCGTACTTGGCAACCACTGATTTGTGACGAAAATTGAACAAAGTAAATTTTGTTTGCCCGCAATCGAGAGCAATCGCAAACATATGACAACTTTGTAGGGGTATTTGGCATTTTTCAAACGCAATATGCAACGGTAAGTACTCCGTTTTGTAACCATGCATCCATCAGAATACGCCGAAGACCAAATAGCAATCAAAACAGTGGGTTTTGCAGCAGCCTTTTCAAATTTTGACAAAAGTCAACTGACAGATGCTTGTTAACAGAAATAGTTTGCTACTTCGGTTGAAAATTGGAAAATACCAAATAATCATAAATTTAGCGAGCCGCCTCTCTTAAGCTGGCTTTAATTTATCAAAAGGCTGCGAAAAACATCTCAAACCACTAAAAGTGATTGCTTTATGTTCTCAATAAACACTTAAAACATTATTATCCAACTCTTCCAAATATTAATCAATTATTTAGTTTAAGGTGTCTATTAATTTTATTCTCCGATTTTGTGAATGTTTTCCAATAAAGTTAATTTAACACTTAAAGTAGAAAGTTGAATTGATTTAATCATTTCATCCAAAAGCCCCTAAAATAAGTCCACTTAATCTTGTGTTGCAATTATTTATTTCTTCTGTTAAATACAAGCAAAATTACTGCTAATTAAGCAAGTTTTGTTCTGATGGCGCAACTGTAAACACAACAAGGGAAAAAAATACTTTTATTTATATTTAATTAAATACTTGATTGGCCTACTACATGTTACCAGTATCTCAATGTTATCTACCACACCTTATAAATCTTAATTTCAGACACACACTGAAGCTCCCCACATCAACTAAACAATTCGAACAGAAAAATCACAATGTCCTTTGCTTTTGTTGTATAAAATTATTTTTTTTTCTTGTGCCAGCATTTATTATCAAACTCTCTCATTAGTATTCAATATTTGCATGAAGTGCATTAATTTGCCGCAACCAGTGATTTGAATATTTTCTAAACAACAACAACAACAAGGAGATTAATAAAACCATTTTATTTTATAACAATTATTCATTCCTTTCGTAAATTTATTCATTTATTTATTCTCCCTTTTAGTTGGATCGTTAAGTTAATTTTTCGATACAACAATCAACACTTCAATGAAGGACATACGTAATTGCATTTTGTATTCAGAAAAGAAATATATCCAGTACAAAAAAAGGAGGAAAATTTCTTGTGAAAAAAGAATTAAGGCTTTTAATGCTTAAATATCACACACAACCAGAGAATTGCATACTCAAGCTCCTTTTCAATTTTGGACATTGGCAGTCACTGGCAACCAAAAGAGTTAAATATAAAACAAATGACGAAAAGAGTCTTTAATTAAACATCCTTTTGATACCCTATAAGAACAGCAAAAAAATGGTCAACCACCACAATTGAATTGAAATAAAATATATTTAGAGCTCGGACTGTGCACAAAGTATAAAAAACCGGAAATACTACTCACCCAGGCCAGTTCGTTGGAACTGGATATCAAACGATCAACTAAAGAGTTAAAAAGGGGAACAGTCAATAAATCTTGACGATAACATAAAAAAATTTGTTTTGCTGTTAAACTTCTTAAATCCCTTGCGAATTTTGGGCTTCGAAAAGCTTCTAAACTGTACTTTTGTTGATAAACCTCTGAGTAAACTAGATCTCTTTTTTTCTTGCACAGAAAAAAATTTGTAACTCTTATTAAAATTTTATTTGTTTTCACATAGAAACTTAATTAAATTTTTCATTGGATCAATAAAATATTTAATTGAAAATGAGAAAATTTTGTAGCTAAATAGTTAATTGAATCAATCATATATCTAATTAGAAAAATAAAAACAATTAATTTCTAAGCATATAAATAATCGGTTCAATTAAAAATTTTATAAAATTCAATCTGCAAACAAATAAAATAAAATAAAAAGATTTTTTGGCGTTACCCTGTTATTATGGCTCTAATGTATGTTCGTCTGCATTAAAATGGCCCAACAACAAAAATAATAATATGAAACTAAAAGAGTAAAAAGTGTCAATATAGATATTAATTTTTATTTTTACAGGCAGATACCTCAAATTTAGGCAGAGTAGAATTACGTCTGCTAAACCGACAAATAAGAAACAAAACTAAGAAATGTTTAACAGCAAATAAATAATAAATCCGCCAACTGCAAGTTGATTTAACACAGTAAGGGTTCCGTAATTTTAACTTCTAAATTCTTGTTTTTTTTTTGTCTGCCTGTCATCAAAATATTTTAGAGATAAGAGAATATATGTCAAAATTTTTTTACTATTGGGATACCCTTTATTTACTATTTTTATTATTTGGTTTTAAGAGCAAACATTGTCATGAATAAATGGCACAAATCTGTCCAAATTACAAATATCTGCCTAGGACAGCTTTAAAAAAAGTCCGTAGTTGTCAACAACACCCTTTAGTTTTGAAATTTTTTGTTAACATTCTTCTACCACTAAAGCAAAATATGTTGTAATAACGAAACTGTGACGACACTCTTTATATTTTATTTTAAACATTCTTGCTTTTATAGCGGGCATAAAACTAGTGAAACTTAAGTGTCTGCCTATTGCGGTGTAAGAACAAGGTCACTTTCGTGAAAATTATGACGCTATTTGGACACCCTTTAATTCAGTTTTTTATTTTTCGTACTTATTACTAAAGAGGACATACATTTTAATACAATGTGCAAATTTGACGTGTCCACCTATCACGGTTGAAAAAAAACACACACACAATAATTTTATGACTATCACGTCACTTTCGGTGCACCCTTTTATTTTTAGTATTTGTTTTTATAGCATTCTATAGTATTGCACCTTCTGTGAAAAGAAGAGGAAAGAGTCCACCTATTATTATTCTAGAATTGGGGGGCTGTGACAGGTGGACAGTCGGGCAGACAATGTAGCGAAAACAGTAGGGTTAATTTTTCTCCCTTTGAGTACGGAACCCTAAAAACATTTAATTAAAAAAGTTGGCTCATACTCAGTGAGTCCAATTCGGTACAAGGGATCAAATTATCTAACTTGAATTTTTTGTTATCTGATCCCTTTTTCTTACAACACGACAGTCCATATTTATTAAATTCAGAAGAAGTTTCAAGCATTTAATCTGAAATCTTTGAAGTAGATTTTTTCAAGAGTAGTGTGCGTATAAACTTCCTTATATTTAACTTTACAAAAACTTCTTCTTTATTTTCCCTCTTTTACATGATTTTTTTTGAAGGTCTTTAATTGTTTGGATATATTTTGGCTTCTTGTCTGTATGAGATGGTCATGAAGATGAAAATGATTAACATTTATTACACAGACACATTATTTAATGGTGCCTTTTTTTTTTTTTTTTTTTGATTCGGCTTTTATATTTTATTCCTTTTAAAAACCTTATTGAAATTGTTGCTTCATTAATACGAGCGTTACGTAATAATTTTTGCAAGCTTTTCACCGTTTTTTAATTCACATTTCGGGTCTTTGTATGTCGTATGTATTCCTTGCAAAAATTTTGTCGTTGTCCATGATATTTGTTTATTTTTAAAACTGTTGCAGTGTGGCACACAATGTAATTGCATTCGATGAAGAATTAATTTGATTTATTTTATTCTCAAGGGAGCGTAAAAAACTTATACCAGAGACAGTAGATTTTCATTTTTGATTTATATCAAGGAATTAATAGGATTTTTAATTTTTGCAATAAATATTCAGAAATCTTTACAGATATTTTAATGTTTGGTAAAATATGAAAAATGTTAATATAATCCTAGAGTAAGGAACATTGAAAATAGTTTGTGCAGAGACTTAAACATTTGATAAAACACTTTGAATGCTTTAATTTCAAACAAATTAAATCGTTTAATTTCTAAGAATTTTCTACAAATCTAATACCTTGAAGCTTATTTCACCATACGTACTGCAGGCAATAAATTTGTGAATACTCACTAATAGATTGCACAAGAGCTTTTTTATGTTTTATAATCAATGATCGCCAAACAAATCCGCACGATGTCACATACACAAAGTTGCGTTGTGAACAAGAAATATTTCAAAAAAGAGAACAAAACACATTACACACATTCTAGCTCTCAACAAAAAAGGTATTTTTCAAAGAAATAAATACACTTTTGATATTTAAAAAAAAACCATAAAATATAAATTTTTTAATATTTAAGTTTTTAAACCCAAGTCAACGTATTAACAAACATTTAATTATTCAATAAATACTAAATATTTTTTACTGTAAAACAACATTAAAATTTGATTTTTTACATTATTATTATTTTACCTCAGCATTTTTTTTCGGTGGATTTAAATTTACCAACATTTTCTCTGTATGGCGATCTCTGCTAATAATGCATTCATTTAAACATACTTTCTTCAAGCATATTTCATTTTAACATCTCAATTTGATACCTTCTTAAACTTTCCTTTGAAACAATTTTAACCACTGCAAACACACAATACTGGATTCGTACTAAAATTAATTTTTAAAGTGCCGATACAGAACCAGTACAAGTTAATCAAGTTCAAACAAATATATTTTTTTTTTATTTTTAATTACATTCTTGCATTTGTACAAGAATGAAAATTAGCATCATATACCAATACAATGAATGAAAATTAAACATGCTTATGCACGTCCAAACATACATACTTAAACAAATCTTAACACTTCGCTTTATTTGAAGTTTTACACACAGGCAGTTATTGAGTTATGCATTAAAACGCATACAACACCTTAACACAGCTACACAAGTCATTTCGGAATTTGAAAACAGATTAAGGATTGAGATTGATTCAAGTGTGTACTACTAAATATTTTAGTATTAGTTTTTTTTTATTGAACTTTAGTTTAGTTGAAGATCTAGAATAATGTTCCACAGAACTGCTATTGAAATTTAATGAAATATTAAAATTAAAATTTTTTATTTAATTTTTTTAACAAAAAATAATTCATTAAGAAATCGACTGTTAGTTATTTTTTACCCTGAATATTTTTTACCGCATTCTATCACTATGCAACTGAAAACAAAAATCATAACAATTTTCCCGAGCTTGATTGTCAAATTCTTGTGACATCATGAGACATGCAGTTAATAATTTAGTTAAACGTTTTATTCGTTATAACGTTCCATATTGTAGACAGGAATAAGCTCGGACAAAAACAAGCACGCATAGAAAAGACATGGTTCTGATATGGTTACAGTAACCATATAATGTTCTCTGTAACAATATATAGTTGGTGCAAACAAATTTATTACCTTAAACGTTTTTGTTAACACTAACATTGTTTTAGCTAAAAAAATAATTCGAACCAAAACCAAAATTTTATAACTTATTAAAATAATAGAATATATTGAACCATAAATAATTAAAAAGCAAAATATAATTAAAAGCAAAAAACATATTCTCTTTTAGGACTTGACATAATGCTTTTATATATTGATTTATTTTTAGCTTTCGGTTCCTATAAAAACGCTTAAGATTGAAATATTAAAGAAAATGAAAAAAATAAAAATTATTATACAAAATTAATCAATAACTTTATTTTTAAAATTATCACAGAAAATAAAATAATATTATAAAAAACTAGTCTTTTATTTTAAGAAATGTTTGCACTTACAAGACCATGTTATGATTCAAATACAAACCATAACATTTTGTACCATATTATTATATTTTAATTTAACCATTTAATGTTTATATTTTAACATATTATTCTTATATTTAATTATATCATGTTTAAATTTTAAACGTAATTATCTTTATACTTAACCATGTTATTGTTATGCTATACAACAATATGGTTCTAAGACCAACTATATTATTATAAAATTTAACAGTACTATTATTTGCTTAAAACCACATAATACAACCAGATTATGGTAACCTTAGCCATGTTTTCTCTTTGTCTGTATGCTGTATTGATGCCACGAAGGACATGGAACGCAATTGCTGACTTTCAAGTCTTTTGACACTATTTCTGTTTGATTGGTGTATTTAAATTTCCTGTAGCGGATCTAGTACATTGGCAAACTTGATTTCAACACTAACATGGACGAACAGACGGATATCGCTCATTCGACTTCCCTATGCATAAGAAGTCAGAACTGATCTCCTTTATGGGGTCGGTAATGAATACTGTCGAAATTAAAAACGGAATGAAAAACTTACATAAACCCTTTTTACACTTTTTGTAGTGAAGAGTATAAAAATTAATGAGAATAATACTTAATATTCTTCATTTTACGAAAATATGAAATTTTTATCAACACTTCAAATTTACAAAAAAAAGTTTTTTTGCTTTAAAGAATTTGAATTTTCAGCAGTAGAAAATTGGAATTTCACCAAACGATTAAAATTTTAACAAAATAATTATTTTCAGGAAAATTAAAGCAAAAATTTTAATTTTTCTATAAAATTTTAATTGCAATAAAAAATATGAAATTTTGTACAAAACCGAAAATGCACAAAGAAGATGATCTGAGCGGAAAAAGTCGGTCTATAGACCCAATGCATTAACGGTCCCCATTGGAACTGTTTTGTGTTTGGTAATTTTGTATGTATAAAAACGCCATAGGAGGCTCGGAAACCCAGCGACCACAAAGTAAAAATATCGCGCTGTAATAAAACTATATTTTAAGAACATCAATACATAACTCTTTGGTTGAAAGGCATATAAGATTCGATACAGTCGACTCTTAATTTTTAGTTTTTAAAATTATTAGTCGAACCGTTTCGAAAAAAATTTTAGTGCTGTTAAAGTTTAGTGTCAGTATCAGTCTAAATCAGATTATAATATTATGTCTAGATTACTAATAGTAAAGTTGTTTTAAGTTTTGTTTCAGTTGTAAATTTTCGATTTTTTTAGTTTTACTTCCGTTTGAAATTACTTTTACCTCAGCTTAAGAACTATTTTTGAATTGAATTCTTTTCTTGTTTAATTCCAAGCCCATTTCGGCTTGTTTTCTTTTAGGTTTTTCTTTAAATATTTCACCTCTTCTACCTACTTTTGTATTTCTCATATAATTTTTCTGAAAATATCGCACTAAAATAGCTTTACAAACAAGACATCTCTATATAACTTGTCTGTGTAAGGATTCTAGGCTTTGTTCTCCTTTATGCATTCAATGAGTTTGTATATCAAACAAATACAACACACTTAACCCTTTGGCTTTAGAGTTTAATTTTGCTGCTTTTCTAAAAGCCTTTTCAAAGACCTTTAGAAAATTTCAAAACTCTTTTAAGGACATTTTATTTTCTGCTTTCAGCTTATTCCTTTAAAAATGGTGTTTATATGACTCATATAAGCAACCAAATCAACACACTTCCTTGTTATGTTTGTTTATAATTATAATTTGTTGTTTTTCCTCCCATTTTTTCTTTGAGTTCACAAAATTTTTTAATAAAAAACAAAAAAAATATTTGATTTGCAGTTGCTCACAAGCCAACATTTAAGGCTGCCCAAAATAAAATGCTTTAAACATAAATCATTTGTATTTCTTTTGTAGTCAATTATTAAACTTATTTGCATTAAAAAGAATTATTATGCACAATAAATGTCAGTATTTCAGTGTTACAATATAATTACCACATTTAATAATTTTAATTGCAATTTAACGTTGCTGAGAGGAGAAAGAGAAGAACAACTAAATTAAAGTATTTTTGAATTTATGGCTTAATAATTGCAATTAAAAATATTTTAAATCAAACTAAATATCTTGATGGAGTTTTATGTTTAGTAAATTATATTGCTGCTGTATATATTTGGCGTTATGTACTTTTTTATATTTTAAAAGTAAGAAAAAAAAAACACTTCGAGAAATAATAGTTTTTAATGATTTAAAATTTAATTATTAACTACCAGTGCCCACGACTTAGTCCGCGTGTCATTTATAATTTTCTTAAAATTCAAATTTAGAGAAATAAGTTTTTAAATATTTTTTGTAGAGATCTGTAAATAGTGTTAAAAGTTTTCAATCTATAAAAATAAAATGTGCCGACAACATTTGTATTTCTATTTTTTCTACGAAATAACTTATTTTTACAAAAAAAAAAAAAATATTCTATATCTGAACCAAGATTCTAGGGGACTTCCATATAAAATTTTATTAAAATCCTAAAATCCTTTTAGGTGATGCGAACACAGACAGGCAAAAAATTACAAAAATAATTGTTTTGTATTCCGTATCGATTACTGTCTACGCCAACATTAAAATTTTCCAAAAATACTGCATGGACAGAAATGAACTCGTTACTGTTTTTTTAAGGTACAGATAAAGTTTTTAAGGCTTGAACTTTTTAACGGTACTGTCAAAGTCCTGCTATTCTTTAAAATTTAAATTATTTTTTTTTTTGTAAAGCACAAAATGTGTTTGGTTGTTGTTTGTTTGTTGGATAGCTATAGTTGCCGAAACCGATCTTACTGTTCAAATAACTCTTTCATTAATATGCTTAATGTGGCAAAAACAGGCTTGATTAAAGTAATGGGCATGGTACCTCTCATATTAGGTAAATAATTATTATTGTGTACCAAGAGAACTTCAATAGATAGAGTTTTGATATTTTGCTCAATTAAGTTTCTGTCTACACATTGCAACTTTTGTTGCGCAACTCTTGAGTTTGATGGTGAGAGAGGAAACATAAATATAAGTGAGTACAGTGTTTCATGTACTTGCAATTCTCTCTTGTTTTGTCATTCGAAGTTTAAGCAAAAACGAAATATATGCAATCAAGGCGAAAATTGCAGAAACAAAATTTGTGTGCGTGTTTACGAACGAAATTTTAAAAAAGAATTTAAGAAAATTGCAGAAACAATGAGGATGAGGATTAACTCTGCTGTTAATTTTCAAAGCTGGTTTCAAAATTATTTTAATCGAAGCAGTAGGCGTGGAAAAATTTTCAACGTGTATCTAGAGAATTATAACTTGTATAGCTCTGAATTTTTGTACTAGAAACTGTCTTATTAATATGCATAATCTAGCAAAATATTGCATGAATTGGGGCACTGGGCATAGTACGAAAAATGCAAAGTGAAAAGTTGTTGCTTTTAACCTAGGGAACGGTAGGGAGAAGGGTCAAAAAAATACTGGCTGCATTGGACGAGTGTTCATGGTACTTGAGGTAGCGAAGCGTGATAGGAATAGCTAGAATTAATGCAAACCACAAACTATGTTTATTTATTTGTATTTTTGTTTATTTGCCAAAGAGCTATATTTGTACGCACTAGTGGCCTGGTCTTTCTAAAATTTTCATGGGGGCTACCCTTCTCATAAACCACACATGAGTTTAACATGTCTTTTGAACCGTAAAGGACAACTATAATGTTTTTATTTGACCTTTTTTAATTATTATATTTTATTGAATTTATAAACAAAAGACCTATTGCTTATAAATTCAATAAAATATCGTAAAGGACAACCATAAAAAATTTTAACAAAGTTGGTGATACAAAAGCTCAATGTAGCAGAAACTAATAAAAATAAAAATAAACTTAAAAATTAAATGGTAGGTTGTAAAAAATCTATGCGGTGCTTCCAGATATATCTGCATTTATGTTAAAAATTTATAATGAAACTTATTTCGGTAAAAATGGCATGAAATTGGCATGAGACTGGCTCTTACTTTGAAACTTAAAAATATTTCTAAGCAAAGCTTACACGTTCTGGAAAAGGGATATAAGACGAACAAAATGCAGTAAGTGACGTACTTTACATGACACAATCTATCGATTTTTAAACTTTTGAACAGTTTTTAAAACAGAACCAATATCCAAATCAAGTAAAGAACAACAATATGATATTGAAACAGCATCTATAATACTGTGAGTAAAACAAGTAAGAACGACAAAAAATAAAAGTTGCATTCGTGATTAACCGAAGATTGATACAAAAGCAAAAACAAATGTACAAGACAAAGTTACAAAGAGAAGAGTGAAGAAGTACTTTGGTTTGTGTGTTGACTTCGTCTAGCCAAATTAATGTTGATATGAATATTCCTCGTATTCTTATTTCCAAAATTAGTTGGTGTTTACAATGTACACAATCTAAGGTAGGCAGATGCGAGGAATGCTGATGAAGGATGTAGCGATCCAGAAAATGCTGCCTTTCATTCTACTAGTGTCTAAATTTTCTTGTTTGCTTTAGAAAACGTCTGCATACATTTGTAAATTAATTTTTCTTTCTAAAAAAGGGTTTTAGAAATTAAAAAATGAACTTTGGCCAAAAAATAAATTTTAATTCATTTATGTCAACAGTTCAAACCCCTAATTTCATAAAAATTAAAATAAAGAAAATTATTTTCAAAAACGGTTTGTAAATAACAAAGTTAGTTCTGATGGCACAAACATAAAAAAGCAACTCTCGGACTAATTGATAATCAAGCTCTTATTATAGGTAGTTTTTAAGCCAGATCATGGTTAAAATCTTTTTTTTTTGGGTTTTATTTAACTGCAATGATATTAAAGCGGCAAAACATAGCGAAAAAGCCACAGGGTATTTGACCTTATCAATATGAAGCAGTAAAAAATTCATTTAAATTAAAAAAAATATGTACATTATAAATCCACTAAATTTTTTTCAAGTGCTTCTTTGATCAATTTTTAAGAACTGTAAATTAAGAATTTTAAGATTTTTAATCTACGTCATTTTAAGTTTAGAGTTAGTATTAAAGTATTTCATTTTTTATGTTTTTATTAAATGCAATCTATCTTAATCTAAGACAATAAGCAAATTTGATATAATTTTAAATTAACATAAATACACAAATATTTATATGATTAATAAGTTTCTATAAAATTTTTATATATTAATATAATATAAGTTCTGTTCCAGATGCATAACAAAATAGTCCGGACTTTTGAGAGTAAAAAGGAAACTACTCTCTGAATGTGACAAAGTACTCCGAAATTGCTGGAACGCAAAAAAACCACAATTGAACATCCTAAAATGCTAATGGTGCTGACTTAATTAAATAAATTTTATTTTAATGATTTTAAACGCTTAAAATGAATAATATTTTAAAAACAAAGCATTTGCAGCGTTGCCAACAGCTGTAAAAAGTAATTGAATATAAATCTTTAGCAACTATGTCTAAAATGTCGTCTTGATCCGACTCACTTGATGTGTCCATGACTTCTTCAATGATCTATAAAAGCATTTTTTATTAAAGAAAGTGAAATATATCCACAAATATATGCACAATTACTTACAACTTCAAATTTATTTGAAAACTCATTTTGCTTTTAAGTAACAACTCTATGTATTTATTTAAAAACTATGTAATATTTAAATGTAAACAAAAAACAGCTAATAATTTAATTCTAGTCCGAACTTACCCAAAGAAAAAGTTCGTACAACTTTGTACAGGAAATGAAAAATTTTACTCTCTCATTTTCTCTCCAAATTGTACAAAAATTGTTATCTGGAACGCTTTTGGACAAATCTGTACTAGTTCGGACTGTTTTGTTATGCATCTGTACCAGACCTATAATGTAGTTAAATTTAAATAAAAAGGTAATCGAGCGTGAAATTAAGCATTTTATCGAAAGGACTTCCCAACTAGATTACCAACCTAATGATTTTAACAAGGGTTGAGGCTTTTATAATCAAATACTGAAAAATATATTACATTTTTTTTTAATATTTGAAATTACTCCTCTGCTCTTCTAGCATCTTGAAGTAGAGGAGAATTATCTGGCTGTTCCAAAATATATTACACTGATTATTGCAGGAAATAATAATAATCATTAGTATGTGTTTTAAGTTATTCTATTTTAACTTAAAGAACTAGTTCAGTTACTATTTTCTTTGCTTGCAAACTGATGTAATGTGCTTTGTAAGCAATTAGCAAAATTTGACAGAAGTAAGTCATTATATGGCGAGTAATTTTTAAGGTAATGCCTTATTTTATGCTGGGTATTTGTGTAATAACAATAATAAAAACAATTAACAACTTAACATTTCCTAACATGTTAATATGCAAATAATTGTTATCTTCGTTAAGGTATGTCTGTATCTTTAAGTCATTTTATCTTTTAAGTCATTTTAATTCATTCGTTTTATGTACTAAAAAATTGCTAGAGTATTCATATGGTAACTTATTCGATTTAAGTATTTGTCACTTTAAGTTCTTACAACTTCCTCAATACTTGGAATGCGTAGGTCGTCATGGATAGAATAATTTTTTATGAACCATGGTGCTTGAGTAATGAGTCTTAAGGTTTTACGATTGGTACCTTTGTATTATTACGGTACTTGAATTACTACTTGTACCACAAAGTTGGATTTAATAAGTCCAAACGGGTTTTCATATTGTTTTGTATATCCTTACTTTGTCTGCAATATTAAGTTGCAGCTGGAGGCCAAGTAGCAATATAGTGTTCTAGTTTTAATTTTTTATTGAGTTATAGATCAAAATGTGGAATTAGAATTTATGAATTATTTCTTTTTGCTCGTAGGGCATAGCCATTTCTTAACGCAAATGTTACATAAAAAACTTTTGAGCGCTTACTTTAATTTTCCATTTTTCTAACCATAGTTCTAAGCTACTAAGATTTTTATTATTATTTTGGGTGTTGGCATACGTGGCAATACTTATTTCATTTAAAGACGGCATACCTGCAGTGTAAATTGCATACAAACCTGGGTTGAGTACGCTGCCTTGTGATACATCCGTTCTGAATTTATATATTGACGTTATATCGTCATTTATTTCAACGAAGTGAACTATTTTACTTGTCTGTCAAATACCTATTCCATATTTAAAGATGCGGTAAAACTAGTCAAATATTTGACCACAAAGGCGTAACCACTATTACTAACGACGATTTAAAATATAATAAATGTGATATCTTACCTTTTATATTTATTAGGATTTTATATTTATTGATAAGTTTATGAAAAGGACAAACTTTTTTTTACTATTTAGTGGTTACGTCTTTTTGGTCAAATATTTGACTAATCTGACCGTACCTTAAGGAGATTGCCAAACAGTACTTTTTCCCTTAAAGAGATCTGCGAATTATGTCGACTTCTCTATGTATTTGTTCCTGCATTTCATAAGAACTTCCAGAACGGTTTGTAATCGTTTAAAAAAAATCTGTTTAACATTTAAGAAAAAACACAGAGCAGGCTTGTTGGCCTATAAGATTTTATTTCGGTCTCTGTTTTGTTTGGTTTCTTAATTATGAGGATTTCGGCAGAATTTTTACTGGGAAGGAAAGTGGCTTACTCAATGTTATCATGACGTGGTATTTCAGTTTGAATGGAGAAAATTCCACGTGAAATTATAAAAATTATTTAAATGCGTAAGTGTTTTTAATAAATAAAATATAAAAACAAGTTTAATGTGAATTGAATTGCATCCGCTACAATATCTTGGATAACTCGACCAACAATCCGATGTTGTGTAGCTTCTCCTTTTTGTAATGATGCAATATCGGTTGTAATAGTATTTATTTTTAAACTTTAATATACAGAGCTTTCTCTTCTTAAATACTTTGAGTGTTTTCTGAGAGCTTAAGATACAAAAATTTAAACAGCTGTTTAATTGAAAGGAATAAAAATTTTATGGAAAGAAAATTTCATGGAAACATAAATTTTTTATTCACGATAAGAGAGATTAAGAAATGTTTACTGAAAATTAGTAAGAAAATCGGGCAAATGCATATATGAATGACATTTTTTCTCTGTGTATTTAATTTTCTGTCGCTGATTTTTTACTCATATGTTGCAGTAACTTAAAGCTGTTTTTAGCTTTTTATTTATTTTTTGTTTCATTTGATTTACAACAGTTTAATAAGTTGTACCAAATCAAGAGGTTTTACATTTAAACATGTATGTTAAAGCAAACACACACACACAACACATTTGTGATCAAACATTTTCATGCAGCCAAGCCAACTTCACATCCATATGTATTCCAGTTGAAAAGGATGCGTTAAAGTTGTGGCGGTGCAAAGAGTGAGGGAAACACCACAAACTTAAATATTTAGATCGAAAACCAAAAAACCATAAAAACTTGTGGCTTTATTTAATTTTGTTGCTGTTGTTATTAGTGTTGTCGCGATTGCAGTTGTATGCTGCTGTTGAAATATATATTGTTGTTGTTGTTTTTCTTTGCTTTATTGTTGTCATGCTTGTCGTAGTTGTTAAGTTGAGTATGATGATGATGGTGGTGGGTGTTAAGTATTTTATTTATATTTTTACTTCTTTTGGACGAATTTCCAAATGAGCTGAGTATTAACAGCAAATTTTGTTTGTGAATCAAACTAGAGTTTTTAGTAATAAAATGTAACAGTGTAGAATAATTGTGAGAAAAAAGGGCATAATTTTTTTTATAAAAAATATTTTCGCTATAATTGTTGATTTATATTTAAAATGTTTATTACCTATAACCTTTGCCATCGGTGTAAAGGGTACATAAAAGTTTGCACTTTCATATCTTATTTCTGAAATATTTACTAATTATACCATAAATACATTTATATTATATCCTTATACATCGGGAGGATACGAATAAAAATCGTAATCCACTAAAAATTAACACCAACACCTCAGATGAGTTTTTTCCGAATGATCTCCTATTGAAATTCAGTAACATCGATTAAAAAATGTTGCGATCTGTCAAAGAGAAGGGCGTCGCTATTTTAATTACGATTCTCTCAAGTTTCTTAAGATTTTTTTTGTTAGTTATTGTTTTTTTTTTTTTTTTGCTGTGTTGTATAGAAAACCTAAATCTTAGAGAAAAATTGAGCTAAAAGATCGAAATTTCAAAGACCGCCACAAAAAGTCTATTATTTTTAACAAAATTTAATTGTAATTTTTACAAAAATTAGAACTTTAATGGAAAGAGTAACAATTCAATGGAAAAATCGAAAATGCCAAAAAATTTTAATTTAAACAAGATATCAAATTCTTAACACGAAATATTAAATTTTAATTAAAAATTATAATTTCAATCAAGAAAATCCACTTTAATTTAATTTAGTTAAAAACAGAAAATTCACAAAAAACTAAAAATTTAAAACTATTGATAATTCATGTAAAATTATCCCAATTTACAAGCATCACTTTTTAAGTAAAAGAAGCTTTTAAAAATCGTCTCAGCAATGACATTGTTCTGCGGGTAAAAAAAAAAAAGAATTTAAACGTTCTCTTTTTCGAAATCGGGTAAAACAAGTAAAATATTTAATTCCTTCAATTCTGGAATCAATAATCCAGATTTCACTATTAAAAGTTTGTTGCTCTGTCACAAGTCATTAGCCTTTAGAATGCAAAGAATCCATTTGTATGCTTTTCCTTTAGACCTTAAGCAATGTAGAGTATCAGATCAAGGCATGTTGATTATGCAGAAAGTTGCCTAGAAAATGCGACAGATGTCATATATATTTCATAGGCCTAGCGATGTGTTTCAATGTGAAATCCATTTTTTTTAGTTTTAAATGTAAAATGGTTTCCTTTAATCTCAAACTGTGCCATAAAAGCTTTTGATGCAAATTTTAATTTTAAACTTAAATTTGGTTGTTAGGCCATTTTTGCATTTTTATTTAATAAACCAGCAAAAGTATCTTCACCATATGAGCAACTTTTTTAAACTCCACTTAGCTGAAGTACCAGCACTGA
This sequence comes from Cistogaster globosa, assembly GCA_937654795.1. NCBI lineage: Eukaryota > Metazoa > Arthropoda > Insecta > Diptera > Tachinidae > Cistogaster > Cistogaster globosa. Next base: position 17,677,280 of record OW569407.1, read on the forward strand.
AATATAAAACATGTGTGGGCTGTTTTTCTTTTTTCCAACTATCTCATGGAAAAAAAAATAATGAAATAAACATTTTTACTGATGCTTAAACTAATTGTTAAGCTTAATTTATAAGAGTTAAATAATAATGATGGCAAGGCAACCAAACAAGATGACAAACAAAAAAAAAAACCAAGAAAAAAAATACCAAACGAAACTTGAAAATTAATGAAAAGCTTAATGACAAATGCTACTGGTATAAGAAGCACATGACAGTTTGTGGAATTTTTAAAGATATAATTGAATAAAAAAATATTAGAAATTAATTTGAACATTTTTAAGCTAAATAGATTTAAATTAAATGTGAACTGGGGAAATCCTGCTTTAAAAATGAGGCTTAAATTTGTATAGTACAGTTGTTATAAAAAGTTTATTTATCTGTTATCGAAACGCAGTGCTAGATGAACAACAAAAGTCATAGATATTGTAGCCACCTTGTCTTAATACCAAACAGTCTGAAGCATATGCTAAAAGGCATTGCGGTCTCGATTCTTTAACAAAAGTGAGGAAGTTTTATATTTATTCCTAGGATACGCTGCAGTTAATTATAAACTTTTTTTGATTAATTTTTAATGTAAAATATTTTATAAAAGTTTTCTTTCATATAAACTTTTAAATATTGTGTATATCAATTAAGAATAAATTAAAATCCTGTTGCTTGTGACTATCTCTATTCCACTTCATGTAAAACCGGATATTTCCAATATTTTTAATTTAGAAAAATTTCTAGAAAAATTTCTAGAAGAATATTCTATATTAAATGTTTGTCGGATTTATAAAAATTCATTACTAAGTCTTCTTTATTTTTAAGTAAAATTAAATAATTCGTAAATAGTTTTTAATTTTACTCTTCATATGGTGCATGGATTGATGAAAACTCTCAACTCCAAAGTAGTTTTACAGCAAATGACAATTTACTGTCTTCTATTTAATTTTCTATGCTTCTTTTTTGAATGTCGTTTTTAGTTGTACTAATGAGCTGCATTCTAATTTTAGCCTTTTCTTTATACTCATCACCGTTTAGATTTTAATCCTCTGCATTTTTCGTTATTATTCTTATAACCTCGTAATTATTATTATAGTGGTCTTTCAACACACACACACACATACACATATTTTCTACGGAATTCTTAGTCTTTTCTTTAATTGCAAAATATATTTTTTTTTGTTTTTCCCTTATTTCTTGCCAAGAAGTAGTATTTTTTATAACTAAATGCATGAATGTGTAAATGTATGCATCTTCTAGACTTTCATTAGAACCTGCAGATTAGAACTTAAGGCTAAATACAACAACAATGAGAATGAGGTCATAAGATGATTGTCGTTTGTTTCCCTTTTTATACATTTTGCATTGAAAGATAATTTAACTTCTGCAACCACAAGCAAATTTGCGTCTGCTTATGAAGTAACTATCAGTAGGTGAGTGATAATTTTGTAGGTTTTATTGTTGTAGTTATTATTGTTTTGGGTTTCTATCAATTTGAGTATTATTGTGGTTGTATTGTCCTTTAAATATGTATGTTCTTGTCCTTGTGGGTTTTAAGTAGAAATAATTTGAATCAATATTAAGTTCGAAAATCAGGCCACAATTAAATTATGTAAAAAAAATTAAATATTGTGTGCAATACTTGTTTAATTTGTGGAAAAAAGCGCGGTAAGTACATAAAAGAGAAGTAAAGATTCATTAAAAAGAGCAAAAGGGAAACAGTTATTAAATAAGAAACAATATTATATATTAAATTAACTGTGCAGCAAAAACAAAAAACAAAAAAAAAAAAACAAAACAGAAAATTTCTATTTATTGGCCTAAGATGCTGCAACTAGATATGTCAAGCCGAAATTCCTACCTTTGCAATCCCGTAATATTTTGGAATTGAAAAACTCCGAAAATCAGAATTTATTTAACAATTCCCAAGTTCTTTCAAGCTCTAAAATTTTCAAAAACAAAAACAAAAAAAATCCTGAAAAACTTTGAAGTTCCGAGGCTTCAAGAAAATTTGGAATCCCGAAAAATTTAAATAATTTCTAGAATTAAGCCCGAGTGGCATCCCTAGTTGCAATCTTAAAAAAAAAGCTATAATTAAAGCTGTTTTATTAATTTTTAATTTTTTCAATAATTAGTTTTGTTTCTATTCAGCTCTCTCTCTCTCTGATTTTTATCATCCCGTTTATAAACTAAAAAACATTTCCCTTTTAAAGAATATCATATAACGCGCAGAAGAAGAGTAGTGGAGTCAAAAAAAAAAAAATAAAAAACAAAGCTTCAACAAATAGTTCTGCACCATCTTAGTCGGTTACTGTAAATTTCGAGTAACGTATCTAGTTCCAAGGTAATAGTTGGAAATATTTCTCCTTTATTTTTTTTCCACGATCAACTGATTGGCAGTAGGTCTACTGGCTAAAAATCTAGTACTGAGAACGGCAGTTAAACTGAATATCATAGGTGCATGGAACCACAGATTATAGGCACATTCTACCGTTTTACGAATCACGAACATTATTCGGTTATTACACTTCATAACCTTCCTTCATGTGCAGATTTCTTTTCGATTTAATAGTCACCCTTCTCTTCTCGAGGATTCTGTGTGTATTCGGATGGCTCCAAGAGAGGAAAAAGAATAGTAAGGGATCTATATAAATGAATTTGCGATACACATGAGCTTTTCACACTACAACGTTGGGGAGCTGGTTAAAGTGGCATAGAAAATCTAGTGAGGTTATCTGTTTAAGTACCGACAGTCCAACCGCAACCATGTCTCTCAAATGTGTATATATTGCATAAGTTTTGTCTCTAGAAATGGGATGTTTTTGAATTCGATGGCGGGAAATTCAAGAGTCACTCTCAAATGGGCAAGATGGCATGCGACCTCCAATTAGACAACTTTGTTGCAGATGAACTGGCAGAGAAGGGGGTAATGCTTCATTTTAGTGCCATTGATACTTTTTGTGACAACCCCCTGTCTGCTTACGGACAGCGTATTGATGCTGCCCATTACATTCTAGCTTAGGTCAGGTGGTCCAATGATTTGACTTGTTCAAGTGCAAGAGAAACCAGACTATCATAAGATCTGAGGAAGGCATCAAAGCGGCAATACTAATGCGGAGAGTGCAAGATAACAGGGTATTGCCTGTATGGGACCCTTTCAAGAAGGATTAGCCTCCCAAATATTAATTTTTTTCAGCAGTTATTAAGATGAGGAGGAGGAGACTAACAAACACCTCTTTTTCCTATGTCCTATGGAATACTGACATCTAACCCAACGGTGCTTTGGTAGTCTATCAAAGGACCGGCGTAATTTTTTTCTTTTTAAGGTACTGCGATTGATTTCTGACCCACACCCTGAGTCAGTAACTCTTTCCTTTTCTGAATTGCATTTCCTGCCCAGTGGATCTTTGTTGGAAATTTCTCCTCTGCAACTGTTACACCCACACACCAACACTTTCTCCTGTTATTCTTACTCACCTTTTGTTTTCTTTCTGTAATGCCGGCAATACAAAGGAATCAGGAAAAGGACCAAAGTGAGCTATGTAATCATATCTGCCTGTTGAACACAACATATATTGCATATGAAGTTTAATTTCTATTCACTGCACTTTACTTTTTTTTCTTTTGGCATCTTTGCAATTTAAAACCAACATTTAAATCCATCTACTATATTAAACTCTAATTTTTATTTTTTTCCAAATCAATTGTACTAAATTCTTTTGCTACTTAAAAGAAGATAATAAATAATATATTTTAAAGGAATAATATTTAAGTTGATTTAAATTAAAAAACCCTTCTGTTATTCTTAGTTATTGAATACTATTTTCCTTGATATTTAACTTTATCCGCAATGTCTTGAATTCTTTTGTCTCTCCTGCTAGTTATTTAAACTCAAACACAGTTTCAATAATAATGGCAAATAATAACTAAAACAGTATTAAAAAAATATTATAGATATGAGAAAGAAAAACATTGGCAAAATTAAACAATTGGTCGTTATAAAAAAACTAAAAAATTTCATCATCATCATCGTCATCAGACATTGCCAGAATAATATTGAATGTGTTGAAGGATGTGTGATTTTTAATGAAAGCATTGGTTCATGTCGAAAGAGATGAATATGTCTTGTACTTCCTCAAGAATAAACCAGATGGTTATGTAAAGAATTGCGGTACTATAAGAGCAATTATAATTCCGATTTTATGTTAAATGCTTGTTAGTAATTCTAGTACTTATAAACAAATTACTTGTTACTCTACTCTAACTATAATACATTTCACTGTTTCGCTGCACCCTGCATCTACTTTTCTCAACTACCCTCTGCTCTACAGACTTGTTCATTGGTGAGTCTGAATATAAATCTTAAATCCATTTTGATTTTGAGAATATTAAAGCCATTTCAAGTGACCCATCCTTTATCAGTGCGCTTTGTTAAAAAACGTCCTGCCAGTGGACATCATTCATACGAGTAGTGGCTGTCTTGTTACCGTGTGTCAATGAAAATGGCGTTCCTGTGGTCTATAGGAAGCAAGTTATTCGAAGAACAAATACTCGCTATCAACAGCAAAATAAACGATCATTCACTTGATTGCAGCTTTCCAGTTTGGAGCTAACAGAAGCTCCAGTCGAATATCGAATTCAGTTAAAAAATAGTTTTTTTAAAGAGTCGCTTTTTCATTTCAGAAAAAAAAAATCGCGGCATCTGGGTATCAGTAAACCTGCACATTGCTGTCGAGAGGCGATTGCATACACAAGAGTGAAAGTTTTATAGGGCCTCGTAGGCACATTAAATTCGAAAATTTGGCCTGAAATAGAAGAACTTAGCCACCGTGTCAAACAGTTGGCGCAAAGACTGCTAATCGGGCTTTTGGACGTTCTTGCGATGCCAACTGCCCAACTCGTAGCTACCTCGAGTTCTCCCTCGGATCGAATAATTCAGAAATGACCCGCACTTTTAGGGCTATTTTTGCTTGAGACATTCGCTAGTACAAGAAAGCCAAAACAAAGTCTTAAAAAGTGGATTGACAGCTTGTATTTCGACCACCCAATATATAAGCCGTTTATTTGGAAATTATATAAGTCACTTTTCAAAAAAAAATTATTGTTTATGTAAAGAGTTGACCAAAGTTGTTATTGGGGAAAAAATAAGCATTCTGAGATTAGAAGTGTAAGCAAGTCTTCTCGAGATTTAGCTTTAATACTTCTAGAACTTTTGAAGAACAATCCTTTAAGTACGTGTATCAGCTTAAATGTAATATATTATTTATATTTCGTAAACACTAAGTCTTAAATTCTTCTTTTAATAATTTGTGAAGTGAACCTCTGATGTTCATATTGAGTCTTCTAACAACTATTTGCAACTAAACTAAAACCTTGAGTCAAATCAAATACCAAAAGTCAAACAATAGAAATTAAATGTATAACAAATATTGGCAGAAAACTGACATAAGTATATTTTCATATAAAAATCATCAACGTCATCATCGATAATCAGTAGCGACTGTGAAGAGATGTATAAAATCATCAGCGTCATGGAAAATGTAAATAAACAGAAGGAATTAACTTTTCGATAAAAACTTTTTTGTTTTATTTTTTTTTTTTTTTTTTTTGTTTTTTTGTTTTTGTGCTTAAAGGATCATGTTGTTAGGGAAATGAAAGCAAATAAAAAAGCGAAATCGCGAAATCTTAAATAAATAGAAAATTTAAACTATTTGACAGAAAAGTGTGTAAGAATGTAAGTTTTTAGCTGGGTCAAAAACCTTCATAAAACAACATATGGGAAAAGTAAAAAAAAAATACATGTTCAACGTAAATTCAATAGATATTTACATAGGTCTTTAATTAAATTATGTATTAAAAGAAAAAGTTTTTTAGGAACTATTGTCATATAATTTTATGCAAAATAATCTAATTTGGGAGGGGAAATTGGCCAAAAATAAATACAATTTATATTATAAAATTTTATAGGATACTAGAATATTGCACCCGGCATTGCCAGGGTCGAATTTTGAGGGGTTTCTAGGTACTGTAATATATGCTGTAGCCTTTTTTTAATTAAATTTTTTAATCAACAAAGTAATTTCAAAAATAAAACATAAAAAGGGGCTCTAATCTATTAATATTTTTTTTTTAATTTTTCCATGAAACTATTTTAATTAAGTATAAAATAGATATAGTTATTCAATGGTTGCTGCGTTTAAACATAAAAGTTTTTTGTGTTTTTGTTGTCCTTGTGTTGTATTGATTGAATATAGTTCTCATTTAATTAATTTAGCTTGAGGTATAAGACTCTTGACTTTTTTTAAACAAAATTTGGCTAGCAAAATGACCATATTGATATGCCTTTCTAATAGTTTTATATTGCATTTTGTAGCCTTTATGTGAAAAATATTTCATGAGAATATTTTATTAAAAATTAAAATTTCCGATTTAAAAATAATTTTTCGAGTTTAGTTGCCGAACATGCAGTGATCGTTTCCGTACTATCGATTGGTTGAGTAACTGTCATATATCAAACGCTGATAACATTGTTTTATTTATTAATTTTTTTTAGGAATATTACTCACAGAAAATTTGATAATTTTGAAGTTTTAGACTTTGAAGGAGCTTTAACTGAAATAAGAACTACTTGCAATATGGAATATAAATTAAAATAATCTTAAAATTTGAGCCATAAGAGGCTGACAGTAGAAATTAACAAATACCGTGTACTACCTTAAGATCGTATACTTGGCTTAATTAAAATTTTTTATTTTAGTTTCGATGATAATGGGCAGGTCTGAATTTGTTAAAGCATGATTTTAATAATTGTTAAGTATTTAGATATTTATAATGGAAAGGAATTTTCTAAGGAAAATTTAAAGAAAATATTGGTGAACACAATAATTTCTACTTTTCTTTCTGGATTATTTTTATATCAATTTTTTTTAAATAGCGTATAATAAAATTTTTCTGACAAAATATATATTCCTAAAGACGGTTTTCTGAAATAAATTATTTCAATGAAATGATTTCGAAGAAGATTTTCTAAAAAAAAATGCAGCATTTTTTCATTTTAATTTAGTGTTACTTAAATTCTTAATATGTTTTTATACCCTTCACCACAAAAAGTAGAAAAACGGTGTGACATAGTTTTTCATTCCGTTTGTAATTTCTACAATATCCATTTTCGACCCCATAAAGTATATATATTCTGACTTCTGATGCATAATGAATTCGATTGAGCGATTTCCGCCTGTCCGTCCGTGCAAGTGTTGAAATCAAGTTTGCCAAGCACTTGATCAGCTAGAAAAAATTTAAATACGCGAATCGATCAGCCATAGTGTCGTAAGATGTGCTGTTGTAAATCAGCAGAATCGGTCCATGTTCTTTGACGCAGCGGGCAAAACACCACGCTTACGTCTAAGTTTTCTATATCATTTGGAACAGAGGAGTAACTCCAATCGAAAAAAGCAAATGTGTGCGGCGATAAAGAATTAAAAAATAAGTCAAGTGAAGATATTGGCGATCCCGATTTACGGCCCTCTAAAATTTACAAAATTTTTAAAGTATAAATACGGGTATCATTTCCAAGCTTTTTCGTAAGCCAAACGTTAAGGATATTAACAATTTTTGTGGATATCTTGTAATATTTTTTTTTAATAAAAGAAAAATGAATTTTTTCAAAAAAATATGCTGAAAAATATTTTGTTAAAGACAATATTGTGAAATAAGAGTATTTTAAAGGAAAAATTTTGAGAGTAATTTTAACCACAAAAAATAAAAACAAACAGAATCTTCGCAACCAAAAATTTTGTGTTGCATAAATATTAATAGGATTTTTTGCTTTTAAAAAAATGTAGATTTCTCTACACAAAACTCTTATTAATAAATTAATTTTAATTTGTATTCTAATTTATTTATTTTTACGCATTTTTAATTTGATGTTTTGCCAATGTTTACCTATGGGGAATTTCTGAGAAATAAAAACTATTCCTTAACACTTTTAAATATTACAATTTTAACGTAAAGTTTAATTGCCTAGTGATTTTTCAGCCAGCGTTTTTGTCTTTTTAATTTTCAATTTCTTCTTCCCAATGTTTATTCCTTTCTGCGAGTAAGCGAAAAAACAGCTAGACATGAGCTTATCGTGGGCTTACATAATGTTTTTCTTTTCCTACTGGTTAAGTTACAAATAATCCCAACATTTTACGCAACTAATACCTTCGTCATGCTCTTTCTAATAATTCCTGCAATTGTGACACAGAATTTTTAAGCCAAAGCATCAACTACAGCTTTTGTGGAAAATGGGAAAAACGTCCTTGATATACGACTAAACAATAAAATGAATAGAAGGAAACATAAATTGAAAGATTATTTGTAAGTTTTTGCATTTTATTTTCTGTGTTCAAAAGCCAATCGCAATATTTACTACAGTATTTTGTTTATTTAATTTCTTTTTCATTTTTTTCTGTTCTTCTCGTGATCCTGTACAACAAATTATTTTTATTTATTACCGGCAGTTGGTTATGGATTTAAAATTTTTTTTTCACTTTGTCAAAGATTAAACACAAATGATAGACTTCTTAGTACAATAAACTTCAAAATGAAAAAAAATATTCATAAATACGGTTTAAGCAGGAGAGACAGAGGTTTATGAAAACATGTTTAAATATTTATCTTTATTATTGTTTTGGTTTTGCTTTTTTTTTTTTGTTTATATTTGGGCTTGTCAAAATTTATGAAACTTTTATTGAGGATTACAAGAAGTTAATAAAAATGTTCAACTTTATTTATCGTTTTATATGATAAATAAAAAAAATAAACAAAAGATATTTTAGAGCATAATAAATATTTGAATTTCTAAAGTAAATAAAATTTTAAGTTTAGATTGGTTCTTAGTTTAAATATGTGTAAAACATGAAAGAGTTTTGGTTTTACTCGTTTCACCAACACTTTTTATAAAAAAAATCAGTGACACACTATTCTTACAGAATCAAGAACTTTAAAAAATAGTTTAAAAGGATTCAAAGGATCAGGTGCACAAAATTTTTTATAAAAAAAAAGATTTTATTTGCTCTTGATATTCTATTATGAAGAAGAAGTTTAGTTGCACTTAAACAAATATTTGCACTAATTTCCTAAGAAAATAATAATAATAAAAATAATAAAAATAATAATAATAATAATAATAATAATAATAATAATAATAATAATAATAATAATAATAATAATTATAATTTAAACAAAAAAGAAAAAATTAATTAAACAAAATTTGTTATAAAAATGGAAATGATGTTGTATAAAATTTTTTATTACTGAACTGATATTCTGCTACCAAAAATTTTATATAAAAATGAAAAGAGACATAAATTTTCTACAAGACTGAAATTAAGTTGCAAAAGATTTTTTTAAAAATAAAATTTTGTTACAAAAAAATTCATAAAAAAATAAAATTCTGTTGCACAAATTTTTGAAAATAAATATATTGCACAAAAAAAGATAAAAAAATAAAAATAAATGCTTGCTGTATAAATTCCAGATTAAAATCAATTTTTACGAAAAATAAAATATTTGACAAAAATAAAATTTATTTTGAAAGAATGTTTGATACAGAAAAAATGTGTTGCATAAAAGTTTTTTATGAAAATAAAATTATGTCGATATGAATAAAAGTCCATTAGACAAAAAATATTAAAAAAAAATCATGTCGCAAGAAAAAAATATGTTTAAAAAAATTTTTTTTATAAAAATTATATTCTATTGAACCAAAGGTTTGCTATTAAAATATAATGGGAAATAGGACTTTCAACAGAGTTGCACGCAGTGCTGAAAGTTTTCTGAGTGTCATTCACTTGGGAGTGACCAGTAACGATTCTTTTGCCTGATTGTCCAAGCAACTCACAACTTCCAGTCCTTGACCAAGTATTTCCCTAGATTGAGAAGGTAGCCAGTCATGTAGCCTGAATGGTTACAGTATATCTCAATGTCTCAGGCAAGTATGAAAATTAAATATTGATACACAAAAAAAAATTCTGTTGGCTAAAATTTTGTAAAAAATAAAAAATCTGTTTCACAAAATTTTCGATAAAAATAAATTTTTTTTCCACAAAATTTCTTTAATATATAACCCTGATGAAAAATTTTCTTTAATAATTTGATTACATAATTTTATTTACGAAAACAAAAATCTGTTTTGTTGAGCTTTCGATAAAAATAACAGAAATTTTCGATAAGAATAAAATTATGCTGCACAAATTTTTTTTAATAAACTAAAGTTCTATTGAACAGTGGAAATTAATTTAAATTAAACATAACAGAATATTCTTTATAATTTGAACTTTTAATTTTACCACAAATTTCCTCAATGAAATGAACAAAAAATGTACTTCGGAAAAAAACTATGAAGTATAAGGTGAATTTATGTTGATTTAGAGAAGGTTAAGTTTCACTTCATTATAATCTGTAAAAAAAGGAACAACTTTAGAAACTCGCTTAAAACTTAAAGCACTTCCTACTAAAAACACAGTTTGTCTTTTTTTAAAAGTAAAATATTTAAAAAAGAGCTGAGAATACCTTAAAATTTAAGCAATTGTGATGTCAACTTTCCCACTGTTTTCAATTGTTCATTATTTTTTTTTTAGTATCTTCTTCTCGGATATTATTTACAAAACTATTTAATTAAATTATATTGGAATTGCTAACTGACCCTAAAGGTTTTTGGTTGGCTTAAATTTTTATACGCATTGTTGACTTAAACAAATACATGATATTTTGGTTTTATTTAAGTTTTTAATTGACCCCCTAAAAATAAGAGAGATAAAATAAAACTAAAAAAGGCAACAAAATATTATTTGAAGTAAAATGCAACCATTTAATCCAGTTTTATGAATTTTACGCATTGTAATATTTTAGATATTGAAAAACCCATAACAAACCACAGAATTAAACTTTATTTACTTTTTAGTAACAAAATTTTTTAGAGTATTTAAAATTAAAAATTATTTAAACTACTTTTGCTAAACCAACGAACGAACCGACCACCTACAGTTTTATAAATTGTTGTGGTTTTGTTTCTATGGCTTAATAAAAAAAAAAGAAAAAAAAAAACAAGCTTAATATTTAATATGAGAAATATTTTATTCAAAAATAAAAAAACTAAAACTATAAATAATTACACAAAAGTTACTTAATTCAATATGAAATTTTATATTATTTATGGTAATTTTACAAGTTTGAAAAAAATTAGTACAGATAAATGACCACTAAGCGTGTCATGTAGGCTCTTATGAAGAAAAAACTGATTTTAAAGGCAACATGCACGCAGAGAAAGGTGTAAATTTAACGTAGCTTTTCTGTTTCCTTGCAACACTTCAATGCCACTGAAACAGCACCGGCGTCAAGTATTCTGATTAGATCCCATAGTTAAAACTCCAATAAGGAATTCGAATTTGAATCGACAAATAGTTGCGATTAAAAAAGCTATTAGTTTGCAATCAGACTCCGGTTTATTTTTATCCGACTTAAAAAGAAGAAGGAGGAGGTTATCAATTCCTCTGAATGTTGTTTATTTTTAATGTTTGTAACTGCAAAATTCAGTTATTTCTGAATCGATTTTAAAAATATTTTCTTTATTTAAGAGGTTATGCCAACGGATTGGTCCCGTCTTAAAAAAAGTTCAAAATGAATTAAATAATTTAGGATTAAGTTCAATTCCATTTTATTTAAAAAAAATTTTAAGAAAGAAAATTTATATTTTACAAATGTATACGGACGGTAATAAAAAACTGGAAAAATCAGATGCCAGTAGAATGTAATGCTGCATTCACTGGATCGCTACATTCGTCATCAGCATTCTTTGCGTGTATCTACCTTAAGTTTGAATTCAACCAAAGCCAAAATAATATAATTTTTTTGTTATGATATCAAACAGTATCAAACAGTATAATTGATAATTTAATAAAAAAAAACAATTCATAATTTTAAAAATTAAAGGGTGTCCCTATACCATATACATGTTTTGCATATACTACGAACCGTTAGGGGCACCACTTAAAAATTTAACAAAAGTGCGTACCGCTATAGCTTTCAATATTAAAAAGTAATAAAAAAAATTGAGCTTAAAATTAGAGGGTGTCCCATTTGTGATGTCAGTTAACCTAGATGGGGCTGTCTCTTTAGACAAAGGAAGGAATGCCGATTACTATGACTATTATAATCAAAAGTTAAAATATACAAAAATATAAATTAGAGGGTAGCCCAATAGTTCATTTAATTCGATATATAAGGCCATACTTTTGATGGTTGCAATTTACAAAGAACCAGTATTGCTAAGACTGCTATAACTTCAAGTATAAAATTTGGACTCGAAGACTAAAGGGTGTGCCAATCGGTAATAAAATTGAAACATGTGGCAAAGCTTGTGAACCCTTATAGACAGATAGCTTAAATCTGTTTTAAATTCTATTTTTTTGGAAGTATTATTTGCTGATGATTTTGATACAAAAATGTCTTTGTAACATGAAACTCTTATACCATCAACCAATCTCTGCGAGCCATAAGTGAAGCAGTTAATAGCTGCAGTTATATAAAAGCAGTGTTTACTTAAGAGTGACTTTCCCTGATTGAGACCATTAGAGCTTCTTAATGCATCTACTGAATTATTAAGCCATTAAAAGTTAACTCGTCCCTTGCAGAACAACGCAGTTTACGTAAAGGATGCAGTGGCGTTCGTTAAAATACTAATTTATCTGCCTTAGGTTCTATTCTAAAGAGATTCACTTGTGGGTGAGAGATAAATGAGGTAAATAAATATTGATGTTTAACAAAAAATAGAAGGTGTGGAAAATTTTGTATAAAAAAATATAATCTAAAGATTTTAGTTTTTACGGCAAAAACATCAAACAACTAAAGCTAGTAAAAATTTAAAGCCAGCAATTACTTCTGCTTAAGGTATATGAAATAACTTAGAGCCTTAAGCTGGAGAATATTTAGTCGACAATCGAAGAACGTGCTGTGAATAAATATGTTTTTTTACTTGTGGAATATCAACATGAATTTTTCCTTATATACGTGCCGGTGAAGAATTCAGATTAATTTATCAATTTTTTTTTTGTTTTGCGATAAGTTTTATCATATTTTTCTAGAAAGTTTTTAATCTCTTTTTATTTAATTGATCCATGTACCATGCTTAAGCTCAGTTAATTAGAAACAATTTTCTAGAGGCTAAAGATAAATTAAATTAGTGCTTTTAATGATGCTCTCAAAGGTGGTCTAGTCACTGATAGTAATCGGTTAATAAAAGCAAAACGTGACGGATTTTCACACGTTATAAATGACACATGGAGCAGTCCGGATCCGATAATATAGCATTTTAAATTTCTTATCCAGGTCCTAAGTGCGAGCTGTACTTAAAACAACAAACTTAATAATGTTTAGTAGAAATAAGCAGGATTTTTATTTCATTTTTCTAATCGATTTTTTTTTTTTTCAATATTTTTTGCTTCTCAGTTTTAATGAACCTGTTTTTACAGTTTCCTTCGGCTCTTTAATATATATTTAATAATGAATTTTTTTAATATTTTAGGTCTCAGATAAACTTTGCATATTTTGCGACGTATGAATACACTTGAATACAGAATATTTAACACAACACATGTTCAGTGTCATACAATCTTAAGCTCATTTAAGTTGAAATTAATTTATTTCTTTCTTTCTATTTGAGTTGATTTCTTTTAATTACTTTCCATTTCAAATATAAAAAAAATGTTACAGATATGAAAAGAAGCGATATTTAAATGTTAAAATTCTCATTAACTTAATGAATGACTTGTTTTTAAAAATTAATTTTTTTCTGTGTTTTTTTTATCTTCTTCAGCTACAAGCAAAAGAAAGTATGATTAATTGCATTTGTTAGCATGCCTAAATTGCTTCCCTTTTTTTAATAAGAATTTTGTGGAAAAAGGAAAAAATTTCAATGTAAAATTTTAACATCAAGAGTTTTGAAAAATGTTTTAAGCGTTAAACTACAAAAAAATACATTATTCAAAATAATGATACCCTTGTATATTAAATTTTAATGCGACATTTATAACACAAACAAATAAATATTTTCCAATATTCTTTACAATAGAAGTGTTATATATATCACAGACTTTTTTAGCACTTTGAATGTCATTATTAACTTGCAGAAATGTATTTCTAAAAAAATTTATTTATTTCTCAAACCATTCAAAAAAATTTGTAGAAATATGTCACGCGTAAATGATAATAATGGTAGCTGTGCATTTGTTGCCACAAAATTTTTAAAAGTAAGAAATCCCATTTTACAAAAGTTTTTCAATACTGAGCGTAAATAACTTATTTAAAAGAAAGTCTTTTAAATCTCCGACTCTTAATGGAGTCTTCACTTGAGGTTAATCAGATTACAATAAAAAGAAACCATATACTCTAAGGGCAGAAAGGTTTCTTGATTATGTCTGGGGGTAGTACAAAATATCAGAATCACAACAAATTCATAGTCCGTCCAGTAATGAACCAACCTGATTAACACATAAATAACCTTTACAATTTTGTGTCACAGTCTGATGAGTAGGCAAGGTTTCTAAAGATATACAGTTTCAGAGTATCCTCTCACTGCTCGTCATGTTAACTTCCACAAATGTCCTTGCACGAGGGTTTCATTCCAATTCCGATGCCGTGAGGCTTGCGCCAGAAGTTATGTTTCCATACAGTCATACTTTGGCTAGAGAGTTCCTGAAATCAAGCAGACCTCGTTAAATCTTTTGGGTTGCGTGATCCCCAGCAGTTCATTTTCCAATATATTTTTATGATCCAAGCTCAAAGAGAGTTCCGGAGTAGAGTTTTTCGCCATCTTGTCTAGAGACATCGGAGACCCAAGTCGACACTTGCTGTTTCACTGCCGTTTTGACTTATAAGTCCAAGAGTAATCCTCCTTCCTAAAGTTGATCGGTATTTATTGATGTGAATAGTTTGCAGGTTTTTTCAGGGATAGAACGGTAAATCATAAATGTTCGGTGCGCATTCCAAAATAGTAGTATGGTCAATGAAATTTGATATTTTTGTACAGTTTGAACTGAAACTGAAAACATAGTTTGTTGCTTAAGAAAGCCACTAATATAACAGGAAAAGCTCACTTGAAAAAGTATTGTGAGTCATATCAGTCGTCGTCTGCGTCTCACTTATTATAATTTTGCTAATCGAAAATCCAGAGATAATTTTCCAGATTTTAGTCCACAGCCAATGTCAGCTTTGTTCAGATGCTTAGACGCCATCACAGCTTCGAATCCAGTTTAAAAAATACATAAAAAAATTAATCAATCCTTCTCCTCTTTCTCAGCAAAATATTTCCTTAGTAGAAAATTTTTTTTAGAAAATCCTTATGAATTCTCGATATTACAAACCCATTTAACTTTCCTCTGGACCACAACAATTTTTTTCTTTTTGTCATTTAAAAAAAAGAATATTTATACTCATTAAATTTTGTCGGGTAAAATTTTACTCAGCTTAAAACTTGCTTTAATGAAGCAATTCAATTTACCACAACACATGTGTATGTAGTTTGTCTCCTTTTCAAAGGATGTTTAATGATACTCTTTCTCCACCATAATGATTTATGTTGAAGCCGAAAAAAATAACATATTTAAAACACATTAACACTTCAATAATAAGAAATGCATAATATTTCACTTATTTCGAAACATAATTTATGAATTTTTTCTTTACATTAATAAACGAAAATCAATATTTAAATTAATATTTACTTTATGGGGGAAAATAATAAATAAATTTATATAAAAAAAAATATCTCATAAATTCAGAGATTGTCAACACAGTTAAATAAGTATCCCTTTCATTAAAGTCACATTAAAAAAAAAACTTGATGGGAATTTAAATACTTGACTAAATTTTTCATGATATAATTTATAACCTCTGCTCGCCTGTAGTCACACACAATACCTCTTAAAAATAATGATGATGAAAATTATTAAGAAACAGAAAAGGTTTTTGGTTTTTCAATTTAAGTCGACTTTCATAAGAGTATAAATTCTGCCATGATATTTCTACTTTTAGTCGTTTAGTTTATCAACCATTTATCACGAAGAGGGTGTCAATAGAACCCAAAATATTGTCAATAATCATTAAGACAACCTTTATTGTCTGTTTTTTTTTTAATTAAATAGACAAAAAATATATTTAAATGGCTCCTACTCATGCTGTTAACTAGCTTGAAGATGACAACACAGCATCTATTTAAATATCTTAAAAATTTTGTTTAAATGCGTTAAAAATTTAACGGATTTTTTTATTCTTCTTTTAAACTGTATAATTTTTAAATATGAGAAAAAAAAGCTTTTTGTCTGCAGGAAAAAATATACATAAAAATGATAACAAGCAAAAATTTATGCATTTTCTTAAATTATATATATGACTTTAAACTTTTTCTAGTGATGAAGGCAAAGACCTTGTCATAAATTGAACAATGTGGCACTTAAGAGCAGTTTTATGCTCAAACACACCTTGAAATTACCACTTAGTTTTGTTTTACACACAGCAATTAAAAATGAAACATTTTGTTTTAAAGCATATGTTTAAATACACTGGCAAAAAATTTTAATATTTTCTACGAAGTTATATTTAATTAAATGAATTTAAAAAAAGTACTTTTTATGAACATTATTTTTTATAAATGTTTCAAACAACAGTTTTGCGTTTTATTAACTTTATTAAAGGTGATTAAAACGTAATATTTTCAAATGGAAAGGTACTTTTTATAAAGGGCTCTTTTTATAAAAGGTACTTTTTATATAAGGTACAATTTAAAAGTAAAGTTTTACATGTTTTTTTCTTAAGAAAACGTATGCATTAAAATATAAATTTTTTTTAATTAAAACAAAAAAAAAAGTCAGTTATTTTTAGTTAAAAGTACTTTTTGCTCAAAACAGTTATAATAAAAGTTCTTTTTGCACAAAATAGTTTTTATTAAAAGTACCATTTATAGAATTTAGTGTTTAGAATTATTTTATATCATATCATATCATATTTTTATAAAAATTTAATTTTCAATGTGTAAAGGGTACTTTTCTAAAAGGTAATTTTTAAATTAAGTTGCTTTTACATAGTTATGATTGTATGATTTTTTTAAAGAAACTTTTAATAAAAACAACTTTTGTGTGAAAGAGTTTTGTTAAATTTTCTTTTAAAAGAGTTTAGCTTAAAAAAAAATTATTTCAAAAGAAAGTAATTTGTCTTAAGCGTACACTTTTTTAAAAGGCCTTTTAATAATATTATTTTTTTTATAAAATTTATTTGTTAGATAAAGTACTTTTCAAAAAGCACATCTTACATAATTTTTTTAAAAGTGATTTTTGTAAAAAGAACTTATTGCATAAGGAAATATAGTAAAAAGTACTTTTTATAACAGGACGTTTTCGAAAAGGTACTTTTCGTAAGAAGTTAGTATAAAATAATTACTACTAATTAAGGGTAGCTTTAGAAAAAGGTATACCTTTTAAAAGATAATGTAAAAAAGTACTTTTTAAAAGTCCCTTTTTAATAAAGGTACTTATTATAAAAGTTACTTATTATAAACTTACTTCAAAATTACAAACATAAAGCTTATTTTTGTAAAAGGTACTTTCTGCTTAAGATAGGTTTCTAAGAAGTACTTTATATTAGTAAACGAACTTAAAAAGTTACATTTTGCCAAAAGATACTTTCTATTTTATTTTAAAAGAAAATTGTTTTATGGTCATCGATAGTAAGTCTACATATTATTTATTATATTATGCTTATATCCCATAACATTTTCAAGTAAAAATACAATTTATTTGTTAATTTGAAAAGCAGGTATCTGTACGTATTTCGCCGGTTTCTTAAGCCAGCTCATCAGGAAACCTTTATCCAAGTTTTGAGATTTTTTTTTTAATCTAAAAAATTTTTATGAAATTATACTTAAGACTATCAAAAATCTATCCTCACAATCGGTGATTAAGATATTTCCCTGCGGACAGGGTGACTTGAAAATACCTTTATTCTTTATATAAAAGATATGCTGACTGGTATTTTTTTTATTTTAAGAAGTGATAGGGTCCATTTCCAACTTTAACTTTCTTTTTTTCAATAATAGTTCCAAATATTACAACTAATGGTTCTCGTAAGGATTCATGAAAAATTTAGTGATATTTAGTTTATCTGATATTTTTTCTTTAAGTGTATTTAAAAAATTCCACATGTGTAAATAAGCATAATAAAAAACACATATAAATAAATAAAAGATAAAACACGTTAAAACATTAGTTACGTCTGAGCTGTGTCTTTATGAAATATAACCTTTTTGGTCTAACCCAAATGCCACCAGAAGAAGTTGTCTTTACAATTTGTAGTAGAAGAAAAAAAGTTATATTAAAATTACACGTATATAAAATGATTATCATTAAAAACACCCTGTAGTAACAGGCTTTATAAAAGAATATATATTAA